>CANYLF011699712.1:0-10647 GCA_948193215.1 Bocquillonia castaneifolia | reverse complement strand
CTTCTTTCTTTCTTTAATTTCTTCTTGCAAGTAAAACACCATTAATAACTTAATTAATAATAAATGGCAACAAAGCTACTAGCTTTGACATGCATTCGCAGTGATAATAGCTATGGAGACTTGTCACCAAGACCACGTTATTCTTCTATGCCAAAGTACCCTAAAGGAGCTTCAATGGGAGAAAGCTGTAAACCAAAAAAAGCAGCGTTTACAGTCACTGGAATGACTTGTGCTGCTTGTGCTGGCTTTGTTGAAAAAGCTGTCAAGAGACTTCCTGGTATTCAACAAGCTTCTGTTGATTTCTTGAATAACTGGGCTCAAGTTCTTTTCTATCCAACTTTCATCAACGTATGCATATTCATATTATACATATACACTATTATTTATATGCATATTCTTTATTTTCTTAATTGATGATCTTTTCTTTTAAATTGGTTTTCTTTAATTATGTATATGATTGAATGAAATTTGTAGCTCTAGAGAATAAAAAGTAAAAGAAAAAAGAATTTTGGGTCTAACCTTTTGATTGATCATTAACAAAACAAAAGGTTGGATTATGAATCTTATTCACTTGAAATTAATGGACCCCAAAATTTGATATATACAAATTTCTACAATTTCAATTTACAATTTAATGTCAATCTACCCGTTGCTTTTAGTTAGACAATATAATTAATTCCATCACGCATGTATGTATGCCTCAAAAATAATCAAAGATGGTTCTCTAACTATCAATGAATACATATATATTCACACTACTCAACAATCACACTTACATACATATCAATCCACACATATACAATACCTTTAAACACTTCCACAAATTAGCAGTTATCAACTGCTTCACTGTTCACAATCAAACATAAACAATTAACAATTATCACAATATCATTTCATTACAATTTTTTTTTTCAATGTATCATACATGCCCAAATCTTTATAGACATACCACACTTTTTATTCTAACAATGTTTCATTATTAACAGAACACGTATATCAACTTTCTTTATTCAATAATATCTCATTACTCATAATCTCTCAAGGTATAACTACATCATTTAATCATTCACCTTCATTCTCTATCAATCATCAAATTTTTCGATCTCAATCTCAATCTCAATCTTTTTCAAACTTTTTCTCCTCGAGCCATGTTCATCAAAACATAACATCATACTCCTTATTATACACATTCCTTAGCACATATATCATATCGTAAATGGATTAATAATCCACATTCAAATGGTGAATCTATGTTCACCCCACACTCATATACATATACATCAACACTTATACTCAAGTATCATGCAATAATAACCTCTATTCACTTCGTCACAAGCATTTGCAACCATATTACAAGCATTATGTACTTACTCATGAAACACTTTTGGCCAGTGGATTGTGCAATGCTCATCCTTCTTATATAAATAATAAACCTTACTAATATGAATGTCATATGCTCATATAATACACACTTACATGAAGTTACCTCAACACCCCTTAATCCCATTACTCCTTTCACACAAGCAAATTACACATTACAATCACACTATCATCTCTAGTTCACATTGACATATCATCTAGCACATCTTTACTTCATGTAATCACGTCTTACATCTCACATTCACACATTTCAGTTACATAACACAATCTCATTTATGCACAATCACACAATTTACACTTTTCAACTTTCAAACTGAAAATTGAGGCTTCAGACGATTGTTTTTGACCCCCAAACTAGGTTGTTATAAGTAAACCCGGTAACTCATCTAGATCTATGAATAAGCTTCAGTTTGGTATATTATGGGAATTCTAGTTCATCCTGTGCTAAAAGTTATGGCCGTTTTACTAAAACATGTTCCCTAGGAACATATCCCATAGCTCTGATACCAAAAATGTAACACCTCAACTCTAACTTCACAAAAGACAAGGTCGCAAGCGCGACCAGACAAAACCAACAAAGATCGCGGGTGTGATCAAAGAAACAGAAAGCATATAAAATTGGAACTGAAATCGCGGGCGCGATTTTGAACCCGAGAAAACAGAACTTACTGGACACAATCTTACGGGCGCGACTTTCAAAATCACAGGCGAGACCTAAGAAACAGAGAGCTTGGGTTTTCTGTCTTGGAAATCACGGGCGCGATTTCCTCAGTCGCGGGCGCGACTTTGAGGTCTGAGAAACTATAATTCTTAAGCCAAAACTTGTTCAAAACTCTCTAGAAAAACACATACCAATCACAAGAAACTCACATACATTTTACAAGCAAAATAAACTCTTTTATATACATAAAAATATACCTTTTTACAATCAATAAACTCATTACACCCACTTGTCATTTATCAACACAAAACTCAATTTATATACAAATGTACTTTATAAATTAAATGCATAAATGCTCATTATCCACTGACCAACCTGAACTTCTATATCAATGCACGTGAACTTCTATCTTCAACCTGAAAAATATGCCAAGGGGTGAGCTGGCAACTCAATAAGCATTTAATCAACTAATCAGGCATATTAAGCCAAAACTACCAACATATAAACAATCACATATTTCATTTAAGAAACATACAATCAAAACCAGTCACACCATTTGAACAACTTTCAATATCAATCCAGGTAATTCTCATTCAAGGCAATTCACAACCAAATCATTTTTCACAAGCCATCAACCAATCTCAAATCATAACAATCTCATCAAATCAAGCTCGGATGACTCAACCTCACATTTCATTTCTTTTTCTCATATCATTTCACATTTCTCATTTCACAATTAGGTGGCCACTGACGAGACTATCCGCCCAGCTCAGTCTCGCATCCCACACATACGGATAGCTATCCGCCCGGCTCAGCTTTCACGATCACACACATCCCATATTCCCCAAGAATCATCCTTTTCCATTCACAATCACAATCACAATCTCAATTGCACATCATCACAATTCACAACATTTTCTCATTTCAACCAAATCACACCTTTCTCAATTCAACCAATAGCATTTCAAATCACAATCTTACCAATCAATCAACACTTATTTTATTTCACAAATGCACAACTCAACCAATTAACTTATTCCACAACTTAATCAAGTCATAAATACACAATTCATACAAAACATAGCAATCAAGCAATTATAGTAATTTCCACTTAATATACTCAAAATTAATCAATTAAATACTTACAAACTTGTAGAACAACCAATTTAAGCCTTCCTTCTCATGCTCCTTTCTTTTAGAACTCCCCTAAACCACATAATCCATACAACAATCAATTCAATATCAATTCCATGTCCAAACATGAAATTACTACCCAATATAATCTCCCATAAACATTATTTACATAATTATGCAATAATAACCATAAACCCCCAAATTCTACATAAACCCTAATATAATAAAACTCCATAATCAATAATTACTTGCCTCAATCATCTTCTAAACTTTAATTACTCTATTTGCTAGTTAAAATCTCCCATCTTTTCTTATTTTCTCCAACCCAAAGCTTAAGAATCTCCATTAATGGAGGTTTGTATAAGAAAATGAAAGAATAAGAAGAAGAAGATGATGGTGGTGGTAGTGGAGTGTAGAGATCCTCCACTACCATCTATTTTTTATTATTATTATTATTATTATTATTATTATTATTATTATTATTATTATTATTATTATTTAGAAAATGCCATCTTACTCTTCCTAAGCTTGCCACTTGTCCTTTTTATTTTAATTGTAAGACACTTGTCCTACACCCTACACCCCTCTACACTTGCCACATGTCCTCAAATTTTCCTCCACCATACAACCCTCAAATAAAATACTATCTCCCAATTAATCCTTAACTCTTATTTTTATTACAATTAGCTCCCTCAACTTTCCTTACAATCTAGTCCATCAACTAATCCAACTCCCACAAACCTTATTTCACAAAATATATCTTACCACATCTTATGCAATGTATTACCCATTAATATGATACCAAAGACATACTTAGTGAGATGATTTAACATACTTAAAGGCATAATTAATCCATAATTAATTATGGCCGTTACACTTTCTGTGTTTTCTTCTTGGTTTTCTTTTTAGGTTGTTTGTCCCTTGCTTCTATATAGCCTTTAATGTCCTAGATTTTGTCATCAAACTTCTGACATGCTTCATCCAAAATTCTGGCTACATCGGCTGCACTAATCATGCTACTCCCTCCTTTCCTCTTGTGTTAGTAGGATGAGAAGATGCATCATCTAGGTTATTCTCTACTCCCCTCCTTTTGCCCTCAAAATTGTCCCCCTGAGGTGCAACAGGTGGGACAAATTGGGGAACATACTCATGGTGCCCTTGAAGTACGGCCATATTAGTTTGATCTTACACTCTTGGCGGAGGGGGAATATCATTATTTGGACGGGGAACGAGGATTTCTTGATTTGGAACAAAGGTAGGGCCTGGGTGGAAAACAGGTGGAAGGGGTAAATAAGGGACATTAAAATCTATTCCAGGAGGCCTTACTAGAACTGGGGGAACTAGTGGTGGCATGGAAGTTGCCGGTGGATCTGGTGTGACTAAAGGAGTTCCCAATGGTATTGGTGAATACCCTCGAGTTTGAAGATACTGTATCCCAAGAGTTAAAGTACGTTGAGGAGTTTGATTAGTAGTGGAAACTAGAAATCTAGGTAGTTGTTGAGTTTGGGGAGTCCCCTGAGTAATTCTGGGTGGTTATGGCATCCACGCCGGAAGTCCTCCTGAGCCAAAGAAACTAGGAGGTAAACCATAGGGGGGGTCATTATTCAAAATGATGAACTGTTTTTGAATTAAAAACAGTCCACGCTCACTGCACCAATGAAACATTCGCCGCACCAATGGTTGCTCTAGAATGTGTTTTATGTCTATCAGATAGATATATCTGGCACCTGCACTTATAAAATATGTTAAACTCATCTTGTGTTTCATAAAATTGAAAACTAGGGGATGAACTCTAACAACTAAATGTGTTAAAATATGATAAAACTGAGTGTCAAACAAAAATACTCCCTCTGTCCCAAGATGTGTCTTAAGATTAAGAAAAGTAATATATATCTTATATTTTACCTTTTAATAAGAATAAGTAAATAAGCATTGGAATTTTCACTTGTCATTGAGAAGGGCATAAAAGGAAAGTTAAGTGAAAAATATTGTAATTAGTAACTTTTTTGGGACATCAAAAAGTGGTCAAATTAAGAATGTTTTGTGTGTGTGTAGTTTTTATCACCCCGTATGTTTTGGAGCCCCGACTAATCCAGGTCGAGTAGTTTCATTTAGAAGCACACTCTCCTCATGCAGCCCTAAGAATCGAACTTTCAACCTCCAAACATAAAGCCTGCAAGTTCAAGTGTTATATCACTTGAAGGGAGTATATTACTAGTCTGACTTTTATCTATGTAAGAAATTTGAGTAATTTAATAATAAATAATATTGATTATATATAGCACCTTTACCTTTCTTAATAGCTAAACTTAGTTATAAAATATGTAAAAATGAATTTGATAAAATTGGAAATTAAGTATTGAAAAACAAAGTACTTAATATTTTAAGGTCTAATAGCGTAATATAGTTTGAACTTTGACCAACTTTTCAAACATAGTCCCAACTTTGAATTGTCTCAATTAGTACGTGTGTTTAATATAGTTGTACAAGTGTTTTATCTTATATGACATGTTTAGGTGTCATTATCTCTTCTATTTGCAAGCATATGTACCAAACTTTCATATTATTTTCAAATATATATCAAACTTCTTGTTTAGTTTCAAATTTAGCCAATTTATTTGACTTTATATACTCAATTGTCAGATTAAACACATGTCTAGCTATATTTGACACTAAACGTAAAATTTGAGATACTGACCCGCACTTGGACATTTTAAAATCAAGGCTATATCTAAAAAATTGGTCAAAGTTTGGACTATATTAAGTTATTAGACCATCTTTTTAGTGGTGAATATGATAAAACAGGGTGATGAATATATTGCTAGTCTGAATCTCTAAAGTAAGATGGACTCTTCTCTGGGATAATAACACTAATTTTTTTCATCGTGTCACTTCCTCCCATTTCAGGCATAATAGAATTTCAAAGGTTGAAGATGATTCTAGTACTCATATTGATCCTATAAAAATCAGAGATGCGGTTGTCAACTACACTTAGCTATATTCACAGCTCACCCAAATGTCCCTTTCACTTTAGATGATTTTTAGTTCATAACTCTATCAATAGAGGATAGTTCTTCATTAACAGATCCTTTTGATGATCTGCAAGCCTGGAATGCAATTCTCTCTTGTGCCCCCAACAAAGCTCCTAGCCCTAATGGGTTCAATTTCAATTTTTACAGGCGTGCATGGCCCTTCATGAAACAGGAGATTATGGAAGTGTTGTATAATTTTCATTTATTTGGTACTCTTCCAAGCATTCTGAAGTCTTCCTCCACAGTCCTTGTTCCAAAAATTGTAGGATCAACAAACTTGAAGAATTACATGCCGATTAGTCTAAACTTCTACAAAATTCTTTCCAAAATTCTTTCTTTAATAATTAGGAAAATTTGGCCTTCAGTTATCTCAGAGTGCCAGTTTGCTTTCATTAAGGGGGGGGAGTATACATGATTGTTGTTTTATTATAACTAGATGCGTAATTGTTGGAAGGGAACTAACACTTCTTTTATGGTCAATGGTTCTCCTACCAAACCAATTGATCTTTATAAGGGTGTCAAACAAGGTGACCCAATGTCACCTTTTCTATTTTTCCTAGCCATTAAGGGGTTAAAGCAAATTCTTAATAAAGTCATTGAGGCCGATTTCATTAAAGGGATTTGGTTAGGTGATGATTCCCCTGTCTAATCAATTCTATAATTTGCAAATGATACTCTATGCTTTCTACCAACAGAAGAAAGAGTGGTTATGGGTTATCTTCGTGTTCTGAGATGCTTTGAACTCATTTCAGGTTTGAAGATCAACTATGATAAAAGCTCCCTCATTGGCATTGGTGTCCAAGATTCAGTCACTCATCATTGTGTTTCCTTATTGAAATGCAAAGTTGATTCTCTTCCAATCAAATATCTTGGAGTGCCTCTTTCTTATAAAAAGCTCAACCTCAAAGATTGGGATCCATCTTTTAAGTAAGTTCTCCTCTAAACTTGCATTATGGAAGGGGTCATGTTTATCTTATGCGGGTAGACTAGTGTTGTTAGAATCGGTTCTTTGTAGCTTGCCTATTTATCTTATGTCTCTGTTCAAGATGCTTGTGTCTATTATTCAAAAGATTGAAAGCTACATGTAAAACTTCTTGTGGAAAGGTGATCCTAAAGCTAGGATCTTTATGTAAGGTGTCATGGGATACTATTTGCTCTCCTTTTTCTCATGGTGTTTTAAATGTATGTGATCTCTCCTTAAGAAATGACAGCCTTCTTTTCAACTGGTTGTGGAAACTTAAAGATTCAGATTCTGCTACTCTTTTGAATTTGGTATCTATAAACCTGGCAAAAATCTCTTCTTGGCAAATTACTCTCAGTAAATTAGAAGAAGCTGTCCCCTATTTAGCTTGGAATACGCCAATCTTGCTGTAATAATTCTGATTACTGGAATCTTTTTCTTTCTTCTATAGAGTTTCGCATTGGCATTGGAAGCTCCACTTTTTTTGGTTGGATAATTGGATTTATGGCAGCCCTCCAATCTTGATTAGGTTTGCAAACCTGTTTCAGTTTGCTAGTCTACCATCTATCATGGTTTCTTCAGTTGTTTCGGCTCTTTTGACTGCCACAAGTCGACTTGCCTGGACTAGACATGTTCGATTAGGCTATTTGAAGGAGCTTCGGTGCTTGTCAGCCTTGCTAAATGGCCTTTAACTTTTGGACAGGCCTGATTCTGTTACTTGGAAGCTCGTTCACTTTCAACTGGTCCTTTGCAATATTTCTCTATGTGTTGGAGTTCCTTATCTCTTCCAAAGGTGAATTCTATGTATGGACAACCTTTCATAACAGGCTTCCCACTAAGCACTTCGTAGCCAATGTTATACACATTCAATTAGTTAATTCTTCTTGTTTTTTTTGTGATATGGTGGAAACCCAACTACATTTTTTAATGCACTGTAAGTTTGTAAGAAGCATATGGACAAGTCTTTTCCAATGGTTGGGAATTAATTTCATCATTCCATACTCAACATCAAATTTCTTCTTTTAATAGGTTACTCTTTTTCAAGGCAAGCACCAAAAATCATTCATAACATCTGAAATCCTTATGGCAACCAAGAGGGGGCGAGAAGGTGAATTAGTGTGGAAATAAAAAATTAAAAAACTTTAAAGAAGATAGACGGAGAAGAAGAAAAGAGAACACAATTGATTTATAGTGGTTCGGATAATAAATATCCTACATCCACTTCCCAATACACAATTAGGTATTCCATTAATATTCAACAAGATTACAATAAGAGTTTTCACAAGCTAACTCACAACTTAGTGTTTGCAAGGCTCACACCAAACCTTTACAAGAGTTATTCTAAGGCTCACTCAAAACCTAACTCAAGTGTTTTTATGGCTTACACTCAAAATCCAAAACCCAAGTGTTTTCAAGGTACACACTTAAACCTTTCCTTGTGTTTTAGTGTATCTCACACAATACAAAAACAAAGTGAAGACTATAAGAAGAAGAATGAAGGTTTTTGTTCACAATTACAACATAAACTCTCAAATAACTTATGAAAATTGTAACTCTTAATTGCTATTCTTTCTTATAGCTCTTGTGTATATTTTGATACCTTAAATACCTCCTTTTATAGGCAGAAAATCTGAACTGCCCGTTCATAATCAACCAAAAAATTCAAACATGATTGGTGAGGCTCCATTCTTCAAGGCTGCCAGCTTACTTGACAAATGTAGCATGTCTCTTTCAAAATTCAATATCTCCAGCTATAGTCATTGAAAAATTGTAATTCTTTTTCTGTTAGAATCAAGGCATCTATACGTTTTCAAAAATATATGGCTTGTTTTCTGTAGATTCGTATATCTTTTGTAATAATTCAAATAACAGACGCCTAAACCATGTGACTTTCAACTGGAGCAGTCTGTATTCAAACATGAATATCTCCTTTTAGAAAATTCAAAATGCTTCACCATTTATTGCATTGAAAAGTAGACTTCGAGAGCTATATCTCCACCAAATTTCACATTAAAATGATTTGTCTACAATTTTTGGCATAATTTTGAATACAACCTAAGTGTGCAGTCCTTTATCTGACAGCATGACCATAAATCACTCAAAAATTTATATCTTTAATTTTTCAATTCCAAAAATTCAATTAAAAATATTTTTAAACACTAGACATTCATATAAAATTTTTTGTATATATATTTCCCAATTATTGCATTTAATTCATTTAATTCAACCCAATCGAAATTAACTCTGAACATTTAGTTTTCCTTAAGTCCTAAACTTCTAATATACCATGTCCAATGTGCATAAATTATAGGATTAATTAGTCCATGACATATTGTAGACACCTAATTTTTGGATGCAGGAAAGTGGAAGCTGTCCGGGAGCCCAGTGATGAATACGGTCTAGTTTGGACCACTCCGTTACCCAATTTCTCATAGAAATGAGCTGAAGAAAATAAAAATTATTTTCAAAAGCACTGAACATTTTTAAAATATATTTTTGGCCTAAGTTAGGGACCGAACAAGTGTTTAAATATTTGTCCGAACCCTAAATACGGCCCAAATAAGCTAGAAAATCGTTTTAAAGCCCAAAGCCAGATAGGCACAAATTGAATGGCCATTACAAGAAATTTCCGGATTAGAAATGGCCAAAATCCGTTTCTAATCTTAAAAAATCCATTTCCAATCTATTTAGAAGCGGATTTAGAAATGGATTTTGTCCGTTTCTAAATTCGTCGTCGCTAATCGAATTTAGAAACGGTCCGTTTCTAATAAATTTACAAATGGAATTTCAGGGACCAAGGGAAAATGAATTAGAAACTGATATATCCGTTTTCTAATTCATTTTTTATTATTTTTATATTAAATTAGAAATGGATATATCCATTTCTAAATCCGTTTCTAATTTTAGAAACGGACTTAGAAACGGATATAAGTCCGTTTCTAATTTATTTTTTTTATTTTTTTAAATTAAATTAGAAACGGATATGTCCGTTTCTAATTCTGTTTCTAAAATTAGAAACGAATAGATCCGTTTCTAAATCTATTTTTTTATTGTTTTAAAAATAATTTATATATAATATATTGTATTTATATAAAACCCGGATCAATCATTAAATTAAATTGTGAATATTAATTTGGAGGAAATTGGAATTAAAACTGAAAATCGATTAAAAAAAGTAAATGTAAAATAGTAAAAAAAATAGTATATATACAGAATGTCAATAAAATAATTAAGTTCTAAAGTACAAACCATACAACCAAATTCCTAAGATGTAGGGGTGTCTCCCTGATGATCCAACTCGTGATGATGCTCGACATCAATCTGAGTGCCTGCCTGCTGCTGGACATTAGTCTGAGGTACTATCGACTGCTCGACATTAGTCTGAGGTGGTGGCTGATGATCGCCGGAGTGGCCGAACGTAAACGGAGGCTGTGGAGGAATATCATCTGGAACGGGGATGCCCTGCGATCGAGCATACT
>CANYLF011699130.1:0-10397 GCA_948193215.1 Bocquillonia castaneifolia | reverse complement strand
CCAGCTCACCCCTTGGCATATTTTTCAGGTTGAAGATAGAAGGTTACGTGCATTACAATAAAAGTGTCAGGTTGGCCAGTGGATCACTAGTTTGTTTATGCATTAGTTTTGCATATTGTATTATATGTTTGTAGTTTGTTTTGGATTGAGAATCTATAAGTATAATTATATGTATTTATGTGAATTCATATTGAGAACACATGTTTTGGTTTTGTTTTTAATATATCGAAAAGCTTGTTATATGTTTACATTGTTTTTGAGCCTCTTGGAGATTATTTTTACAGAGGAAAGTCAAAAATACTGTTTTTAAACTGTGATTTTCATTCAAAAATTTCGTTTGGGTGATTTTTGGTTCACAACGATCGTTGCACTGTTCACAACGATCGTTGCTGTTTTAACAACGAGCTCGTTGTTGATTCCCACGAGCTCGTGTATCTTGTTGGAACTTTTGGCCATTCTCGTGAATTTCACAACGATCACTGTGCATTTAGCAATGATCGTTGTACAATTGACAACGACAACGATCGTTGCTTACTTAACAACGATCGTTGTTACCCTACTTTAAAAAAAATAATATTTTTGTAAGGGAGTTTTATTTGAATTTTAATTTAAGATTATTTACTATTATTATGTGTTTAAATCCTTACTATAATGTATTAATTTTGGGTTGTTACACTTGGTTTTCTGGTTCAAGATTTTGTCCTCAAATCAAAATTTTGAGATCCGTTTATTTTGATATCCGCGTATTTTGAGATCTACGTGAAAATAAACTTTTTATTCTTAAATATTTGCGGGGGAGTTTTGAATTTCGAAAATATTTTTTATTTTTGTATCTTTTAGTCTTTTAAGATTTCTGACGCCCTTACAGTCTATCAATTACTTTTTCATTTATAACAAAACGTGTCTCCTCTTTTCTCGCCATAATAACTGCTATTAATTTATTACCATTTCACTTTGTCTTCTTTTCGTGTGCTAGTGTCTTTTCAGTTACTTGCATTTCTCTCACTGTTGATCTTAATTTGATCGTGTGGTTCTATTTTTGCCTTGAACTTTCCTTTCTCTTATAAATTGTGCTTTTTTATTTAGTCTTTTACTTTTTTTCTCTTCTTCTTCTTTCGCATCCTCCCTCCTTGTTTATATTCGAGATTTTCCTTTGCTTGGTTTTTGGCTGATTTGCTTCTCAGGATACCTTCAGCTATAAACATGTTCTTTTCTAATGGCTTCTTTTAATTTACCTGACGAGTCTGAAGAAAATATTGTTGGTTTTAATGCTATGATGACTGCTTTTTCTAAACAAAAGTCTGATTTTACTGATTTGAATCTTTATCATGATTTTATTCGTCAATACCCTTTACCTGATGGCTATTCATATCATCATCCTGATGCTAATTTACGTGCTACCGACCAATTAGGTAGTAATAGGGTAATTGTCTTTCCTAGTCAGTTACAGGCTGGCCTTAGATTTCCTTTAGAACCTCTATTAGTGAAGATTTTGAAATACCAGAATATTCCTCTATCTCAATTTCTTCCTAATTTAATTTGTAGTTTTTTAGGGTTTTTACATGTTCATAAGCGGGCTGGCGTTGAGTCGACTGTAGACAGATTTTTACAATATTTTAAGATGACCCGCCGTAAAAAAGAAATGTTTGTTTCTATCTCTTAGCGAGGTTCAATGTACCGCTTTTGGGATGGTAGTCCTTCCAGAGATCATGAAGTAAAAAAATTATATTCTGTACAAAAAAAATATTTTGTAGTGCAATTATAAATTGAAAAATATTACGGGCTAAATATATGATTTTTATGACTTCGACAGTAATTACACCATTATCATAATCAAGAAGCGATTTCACCATATTCTTTGTTTTGAATCCAATTACCAATCCAACGGTTAACTTGATCAACAGCGTTCATACATAATCGCAACGAATCAACGGCCATAATTTACTTCCCGGAACTAACCGACAGTTTAATATCACAAATTACAACCCTTACTTATTATCACATCACAAACAAAAAGAAAAGAAAAAACGCCACTCTGATTTTGCCACGTATGACGTTGACAACGACCTAAATACACGCGCGTTGTACGCAATCATAGCCAACATCCACTTACCACGCGTAGACTCACACGTGCGAGCTCAATAAATTCACATTATATACATTTTTTTTTAACTCTGCAAGCATTACTGCTAGTTGCAGTAGTAAAGAAGAAGAAGAGAAAGATCGAGTTCAAAAAAAGTAAATTTAATTTATTTATATATTTATGTTTTAAGGTTAAGTTAATGTTAGTAATTAGTATAATTAGTATGTTAATTATAGTTAGTAAATCTTTAATGACATTGACAATTCTTTTTTTAATGAGTTGATTTGTTAAAAAAGATCAAGTAAATGAATTTGGTGTGCTTGTGTTAGGGTTTGTAATGTGCATTGAAGTTTGTGTTGGTTGTTAGTATTTGTTTATCAAGAAAGATCAAAGATTAGTTTCTTGTTAATTTTTCTTTTACTTTAGTAGTTGCTGTGATGTCTGTTTGGTTGCTGAGAAAATGTTGGAAACTTAGAAGAAAGAAAGAAAGAAAGAAATTGATTTGGAGATGTTTCTATTATATGTATCAAGATTCTAGAGAGTCTGTTTCTTATTATGAATTCTGTATCTATATATTTTATGTTGTTGCTTGAGAAAATGTAGGAAACTCAAAGCTTATGTAGATTGTAGGGATTTCTGTAGTGTGCTATTATCATTTTTAAAATTTATTTATTGGTTTCTATTTTGGCTCTTGAAGTAGCTATAAATGTTTGAGTTCTTTATTATGTTAAAGTTCGATTTAATTTCTTGCTTTTTTAATTAGATCATTGCAAGAAAGTAGAAAGATCATATTAAGAAATAGCAGAAACTGAAAGAAAATATCCCTTTTCTTGCTCACATTTGTTGTTCCTTATTGGGACTACATAGGCATCATTTGTTTTTTTAATTTTCTTGTTACAGGTGAACCTTTTTATACTGTAAAGTGGTGATAAATGTTATCTGGGAAATGTAGATTGGATTTTTTTGATACTGTAATATAGTTGAAGATTTCAAATGGAGGAAGTGTTAAATAGAGGGGATTTGCATGTAAATGTTGTTAGGCAATCGCCATTGAGGTCAGGTGGTAGCTTTAAGCCAACACTGTCAGGACGATCAACACCTAAGAATTCTCCCACGTTCAGGAGGTTGAACTCCAGCCGAACTCCACGAAGAGAGGGTAGAAGCATTGGAGGTGGTTTACAGTGGTTTCGGAGTAATCGATTGGTGTATTGGTTACTTCTGATTACTCTCTGGACTTACCTTGGGTTTTATGTCCAGTCCAGGTGGGCTCATGGTGATAACAAGGATGAAATTCTGGCATTTGGAGGTGTAAACAGAAATGAGATTTCTAGCACTGAACAGAATACACGACGGGATTTGCTTGCCAATGATACTTCTGTGTCTGTAAATAATGATATCAATAAGATTCAGGTAGAAGATGGTAAAAGGATAGATGTGGTTTTGGCCAAGAAGGAGAACAAGATATCTTCTAATCAGAAAAAAGTTTCTTCTAAAAAGAAGAGTAAGAGAGCTGGTCGCCGGTTGCGGAGTAAAGCAGGTGATAGAGTTAAACAGAAGGGAACAGTAAAGGATAAAAGTGATGAAGTTGAGGTACAGGAACCAGACATTCCTCAGAAGAATACTTCATACGGTTTCCTTGTTGGTCCATTTGGGTCAATTGAGGATGGAATTTTGGAATGGAGTCCTGAGAAGCGAACAGGAACTTGTGATAGGAGGGGTCAATTTGCACGTCTTGTATGGTCTAGAAAATTTGTATTGATATTTCATGAGCTCTCAATGACTGGGGCTCCACTTTCAATGATGGAGTTGGCAACAGAGTTATTAAGCTGTGGAGCTACAGTTTCTGCCGTAGTTCTTAGCAAAAAGGGTGGTTTAATGTCTGGGCTTAACAAGAGAGGGATCAAAGTGCTTGAGGACAAAGCTGATCTCAGCTTCAAGACTGCTATGAAGGCAGATCTTGTGATTGCCGGATCTGCAGTCTGTGCATCATGGATAGGTAAAACATTTGCCACTGCTGGTTCTAATTGTTTGTGAAAAAAAAAGGCATTGCATTGTGAAATAAATCTTTGTAATGTCTTTGTTAGATTACACATCTGTTTAAGATTGCGGGCATTACCTATTAACCGGTTGTAGAATGTAGTGTTACTTGTACAAAATTTTTCCTGGTTGAAATTAGTTCCAATAATTTTCAAGCGCACAGGATGGAGTTATATTCAAATGAAAGAAAGTTTCTTGCTCATGTATAATTCATTTCCTTTGTAAAATGGCCGAGTTCACCAAACTAATCATATGCTATTGTCTTTTATGTAAAAATGATCTTTATGGAGTATGCACAAAAAATGGAAACTTACAGGTTACACTGTTTTTTTATCAAGATGTGACTATCCAGATGCTCTGTTCTGTTGGCTGCCTTTTGTCCAGCATTCTCTTACAGTATTAATTAGTTAAATATGGTAGGTCTTTGTCTGGGTAGACAGAGAGTGGAGGGAAAATTGACTGGGGTTTATGCTGAAACATAGTTGTTTGTCCTGGCAAGATCTAATGCTATTATAATGTGTTGGCTTTCCCTGATGAACTATAAAATATATGTCGGTCAGATTGTTTTCTCATGACATGGTGATTATTATTTATTTGATAGCTTTCATCAAGCTTCATGTTTTTGCATTATTATACTCATTTCTCTCTCCCAGACAAGCTTATTGCAACTCTTTTCTTTGGACAGCATACAAACATGGTGGCTTCACCATATGTGTGTCTGATTCTGAAACTATGCTAGGGAAGACTATCAATTTTTGCAGGTAGTGTTGAAATTGTTGGTGAATATCTTACACTCTAATGTTGGTTTCAGATAAATATATGAGTCGTTTCCCAGCTGGAGGAAGTCAAATTGTTTGGTGGATTATGGAAAATCGACGAGAGTACTTTGATCGATCAAAGATTGTCCTTAATCGAGTAAAGATGCTTGTCTTTCTTTCTGAATCTCAGAGCAAGCAATGGCTATCTTGGTGTGATGAAGAAAAAATTAAGCTGAGATCCCCGCCTGCAATAGTTCCACTTTCTATTAATGATGAACTAGCATTTGTAGCTGGGATTGCTTGTTCACTAAATACTCCATCTTCTAGCCCTGAGAAGATGTTGGAGAAGAGGCGATTGCTGCGAGATTCTGTTAGAAAAGAAATGGGATTGACAGATAAAAATGTGCTTCTGATGTCCCTCAGCAGTATAAACCCTGGAAAGGGTCAACTCTTACTTCTTGAATCTGCACAGCTGATTATTGAGCGAGAGCCTTTGCAGAAGTTAGGAAGTTCAGTGGATCAATCTGCCATAGCTGCAAAGCATCACTTAAGAGCCCTGTTAGAGGAGTCAAGAGATACCAATGAATTTTCTAATAGTTTTGATAAATCCAACAAGTCCTCTACTAGGTTGAATGAACCTAAGAACAAAGTCTCACGGCTAACCCGTCTCTTAAAAAGAAGGCGCAGAAGAAGTAAAGTGGTGTCTAATCTTGAAGAAGAACAAGAAAAGTATCTTAAAATTCTAATCGGTTCTGTTGGATCTAAGAGTAATAAGGTTCCATATGTCAAAGAAATGCTGAGCTACTTGTCCCAGCATTCAAACTTGTCAAAGTCAGTCTTGTGGACTCCAGCAACTACCCGTGTTGCTGCACTTTACTCTGCAGCAGATGTTTATGTTATGAACTCCCAGTCCCAGGTAATCTGAATTTGCGGCCTCCTAGTCCTACTAATCTATATATGCCTGTGTAACCATTCAAATGTTTACATTAGGAGAAAAAAAAAACTCAAATTTTTAGGTTAGTACTTTTGCATATTGTGGTGCAAATGAAACTCTTATGACACAGCTCATGCATTTGGCATCTTCTTTCCCCGTTGTTTGAGAATTCTTTCTAAATTCTACTTTAGTAAACTCTCCATGCATAGTTTGCCTGTGCCATAACTACTTCAGTTTAGACCTTTGAAGATCATATCTGAAAGTGTTATCCTGTGAGAAAACCCAGTCCATTCAGAGCACACTAGAGTTACTCCTGGCCAGCACTGATGCTTCAGACTTCATCTGACAGTGCTTAGCATTCATCAACATAATCTAGTTGATTCTCTTTGTAACACCACCATGCTGATTTATTTTTCCTATAACATGAAAATGTTGTTTTTCTTTTCTATGGTCTAGTACAACAATTTGAGCTCTGTGATTTAATTCCACATGAACCCAATGATAGAATCTAATAGCAAGTGCAGCTTTTCTGAAGTTGGTTATTTCCAAAATGTTAAATAATAGTCTTCTTGTATGTATGAAAAATTAAACTTTTGAAAACCAGGTAATGTTCTATTATTTGGTCTATTGATTCATCTGACAACTATTTTCTTGCATATGACAGAAACATTTGTATAATGTATATATTCTCCTCCTTCCAAACAAAATAAATAAATAGGCTTCTTTGTGGCATGTGACATCAGTCCGTCATCATAAAGCATATAGTAATCTGTTGGTCTATTTACAGGGGCTTGGAGAAACCTTTGGGAGAGTAACAATTGAAGCAATGGCATTTGGACTTCCGGTAAGCATTGTTTTCCTGTTTTTCCCTCTGTAAATATATTGCTTACTTTTGTCCATGCTAGAACTTGATTTTCAACTAGTGCAAAGATTTTTAAAAGCATGTTATGGAATTTGTCAACTCTTTTTAGTGAAGACATCTGCCTGCAGCCCTACCTTATTCTTGTGGTAAGATAAAACCAAATATAATTTTTTTAAGCCAGGTTGCTTCTGCATATCATGCATGTTTAAGTTAGAATTAAGGTGCTGTCATAATAAACTATGAAGTGTCCCATCTTCTTTTTGTCTACTTAGCATTCTTTTAGATAGCTATACACAATAATCATGTTCTTTGTTTCAATTCTTTTTTTTATTTTTATCTTTAAGCAAATATTGTTCACTTTATTGCTTGCTTATTCTGGATTGGTCTTTGATGTGTTTCACTGATTTAATTTTAGAAAAGCTGTAGACTGCATGGATTAACATCTGATGCTAGAACATATACTGGTATCTGTTGAATAGCTTTAATAGGAGATGGCATTGATTATTAAATGATGGGCCTCTTAGAAAAGATGCAAAGTTCCTGGTCCATTTAAACGCAGTAAGAGTTGACAAAATAAGTGTAGATATCAGATTTTTTTGTCATGCAAACAGTTTCAAGCGTTCTTGCAATAATTTCTGCAATAAAAGTTCATACTTAAAACAACCTTACCAGAAAAATAATGGTTACTAAATGCACACTTTGGCCATACGAAGCAAAAGTGAACCTGCAAGTAATTCAAGAGAAAAGGAAGGAAGAACTAGCTTTGGAGTTGCAGACAGCCTGCATGGACTTGATACTGTCCATATCATGCAAATGAACTTGCATGATTTTACACTTGTGTTTTTCAATGAATAACCTCTTGTTAGTTAAACTTGTGTTGATTCAAGTGTAGACTATCCATATATTTGTCAGGCATGAGTAGGAAGAACATTTTTTTTTTTTTTACTCATTCCTGTTGTGTATTACTCTCTAATGTGCCGAGACAGAGGCGCATAACATCCAATGCAGGCAAGGTAAAAGAAAAATAGTAAGGAAGTGTGAAGTGGATTTCCTACACAGGGAAAATGTTAAAACAATTCCATAGCTAAGCTGTTTTGCATTTCTGATTTAGCCTAGTTGAATATGCAACTGCTTTACATAGTTATATTCCTCGTACATGTAACCATCCACATCCGCATTTCTCATGCTGCATGGATTTAATAGTTCAAGTAATATCATTAACAAGTCTCGATTGATTGCAGATACTTGGAACAGATGCAGGAGGCACAAAAGAAATTGTTGAGCACAATGTAACAGGACTTCTTCACCCGGTGGGGCATCCAGGAACTGACGTTCTTGCGCAAAATATCCGATTTTTACTTAAAACTCCATCTGTAAGGGAGCAAATGGGGAAGAAAGGAAGGGAAAAGGTAGAAAAATTATATTTGAAGAGGCACATGTACAAGAAATTCGCAGAAGTTCTCTACAAATGCATGAGAGTCAAATAACATTTTACAGGAAGAGTCAATTCTTTAGTTGGCTTCAATTTGAAGCAAGCTGCCAGTACCCATACGAAATTGTATTACTTTGTGCAATTAATTTGAAAAGGCAACGAACGATTTATCAAATCTTAGGGAGTGGGATGTCTTTTTAGTTTTAGCTCGCATGAAAAGTTGTACAAAATTGTGAGGTCTGGGGTGAATATTATGCAGACATGATTAATATATTGTGTAGGGTAGTCCTGAAAAGAATGATTTTGCACATTGTGGTGCAAATGAAATTTTTATGACAAGGCTCATGTATTTGGTACCCTCTGTTGTTTGAGCATTTTTTTTCTTAAATTCTTTATCTAGTAAACTCCGCATGCAAAATCTGTCTCTGCCATAACAACTTCAGTTTAGATCTTTGAATGTTGGATCTGGAAGTGTTATTACAACAAATTGAGCTCTCTGATTTAAGACAACGTGAATCCAAATATAATAGCCAGTGCAATGTTAAAAGTTCAATTTGGATGAGTCTACCATGGTCAAGCATATAGCAATTTACAGGGGCTTGGAGAAACTATTGGGAGAGTAACAATTGAAGCAATGGCATTTGGATATCCAGAAAGCATTCCTTTTCCTGTTTTCCCACCGCATATGTATAAATAAATATATCGCTTGCTTTTATAGTCCACTAACTTTAAACATGCCGTTGCGCACGTAAATTTTATTTAAAAATTATTTACAATTTTAGGACAAGTAATTAATAGACAGCGAAAGAATTTTAACAAGAGCTTGAACCAAAGACGATGCGATGTAAAACCAAATTAGGAATTCAATAATGATCATAAAGTAGCACACGACACAAGGCATTTAATTTCTGATTGACAACTAAATTCTAAGAAGAAACACTACAAATAAAAGACAACACATGAATTTATTACACGGATTTTGTTTAGAGACTTGAAAAGTAGTGTTCCTTCAAGAGCAAAACAAAACATGAAGATTGGAGTGTCCATCATACATGAGATCACCACATGAACCGTGAGCTCAAAGTTCACTAGACGTTCTGCATCACAAATGATACACAGTTAAAAGATATATATATATATATATATATTATAATAAATGCAAAAAAAAAAAAAAAAAAACAAAAAAACAAAGAAAAGTGAAGTCTAGTGTGGCACCACAAGCTATCTTATTTCGATGATAGCCCAACATTTCCATGTACATCTGTATTATTGTAGCATTAAGGTTCCTGTTCCAGCGCCATTTTTTCTCGGAGCTGAAATCCTGTGGGTACCCTTTCCAGTTTTGCAATGTCAGGGGAGAAGTTGGGGGGCATTGTGAGACTCTTAGTTCTTTCAAAGATGGGAAACTGAAGGCATGAGTGAGACTGGGTAAATCAATAAGTGCTAGAGTTTTCAGTTTGGGGAAAATAATTTCTTCTGATGTCTCATCTTTTTCCTTTGCTATTATTTCCGTCATCATTCTACAATCTTCAATGCGCATTGTCACAAGTTTCACCATACTCTTGGCCACCGTAGTAGTTTCCAAATGCACCAGTCCGTTGCAGTTAAGTACTTGTAGACTTATTAGATTTTGGAAAGATGCAGAAGGAGGTGCCAAATCCTTCACACTTTGACAAAATTCGACTTTTAGAGTTTCAATATCTCGAAGAAAGGGGTAGAATTGGGCATCTTTCTCCCATATATTCTTCATATTACATAGCCCATTTAGCTTCAAGTGTCTTATCAGTGGGAATGTCCCTGCACTTTCAACTTCGTTGCTGCTTTTTACTCCATCAAATCGGAACAGCTCATTGATAGAAGAATTAGTCACAAGAAGTTTTTCCAGATTTCCTAAAATTTGAAGGAAACTAAACAAAAGAGCAGGTGATTCTTCCTGAAGAGACCTCAGCTCCAGATGTTTAGGCATGTAAAAGAAATCGTCTGACAGCTGCCTCTCCAGTATCATTATCATGCCCTTCCCCTCAAATGCCATGACCTGAAGAACAATCAATTTAACATTTTTTAGGTCTAAGAATTTGACAACCAATTTTCCTTTCCAAAGACGAGTAGTATTCAGATTAGACATACTGAAAATTAAAAATTAAGGAGTTCTTCTTCCTTCGCAAGAGCTTATTGAAAGTCCTTGTAGTGCTGGAAGAGCTCTGGCTATGGAGGCCGGAAAGAGATATTTCAGAGCTTGACAATGTGACACATTCACTGAAAGAAGATTGTGGAATCTAAAAATTCCTCTT
>CANYLF011698933.1:0-21139 GCA_948193215.1 Bocquillonia castaneifolia | reverse complement strand
CATATCTTTTAATAATATTATTCCACAAAACAAGTGGATCTTTCACCATCAAGTATTCATTCTTTAAATCATCATGGATATGATGATGGAGAAATATTATTGCTTTGGCACGGTCTTGTAGTGAAGCATTATTATTTTCTTTTATGGCGTCTCCAAGACCTTTTGCATCTAGATGCGTTTCAGCATCTAGCTTTCATGATAAATAATTGGTTCCCTTAATATCAAAAGCAACAAATTCAAGGTTAGCAATTTTAGCCATTTAAAAATTCAAAGAAAATTGTTACCTCAAATTGTAGAGCCTCATGTTGATAACGTTTTAGAAAAGATGAAAATAAGAACACAGTAATTAAGAAGAGAAACACAACAATTAAAACTATAAAATTAAGAATAGAATTTTAATATTATTTTAAACACACTTTCTCTCTCGAGAATAGAATGGAATTGAATTGAAAAATCATGATTTCCTTCTTACATTTCTTACCTATTTATAGAGAAAGGAATGAATACTATTACTATTGCGGCTGTACTGTTATCATTACGACTTTACTATTGCAATTGCGACTCTTCACATTTGATAAACATTTATTATCTATCAATTATTAATCTACTACTAATTGATTGGATATTCACTTTAAATAAAATATTTATAACAAGTTATGTATTTTTTTTTATTGGTTATTGATATCATAACTTGGGATCTCAGAGATTTTTAGAAACAACAGGTTGTTAATTTCTTCGGACCTGAATTGGACCATAGGCAGTAGACTAGAGTTAGAAGCAGTGTAGAATGGGTGGAAATACTTGATTTGGCCCACTGGTAGAATAAATTCCTCTCTAACAATTTTTTAGACCAACACCATTAGGCAATGTTTGATAGATTTTAAATTCACAGTTTTATTTAAATTTATAGACATGGGTTTTATTACGATCAATGAATTTGTTTTAACTAAGGATTTTTCAGAACTGTTCACTCGAATTACCTCACGGCAAACATAGTTTTTTTAGGGGAAAATATATCTCCAATAAACATGAACCAAACGAATTACAATATGATCAGGGGCATTATCATACTAGACCCGTTCATCGTCAACTAAATTTATAACATATCATGCCAAGCATATCTTTAATCTAAAGAGCCTTTGATTTACTGATTTTTTTAGTCAATATGCATTTTTTTCATTGAAAAAGATACAATTATATAATAACACGGGTCATTAATAATATTACATTAATAAATTAAGGAAAATATCGGTGAAACATGACAAAACTTAATGGTATTCCAATCTCAATTAAAAGAATGTCAATGAAAAAATATATCAACGAAGAGACTAAAAAGCTAAACAATAAGTAATATTAATAAAAAAAAGTAAGTGAATTTTATTGAGATGACCATAATAATTTTTTTTTTTTGAAATTAGATAACCATAATAATTTTGTTTCCTCTGTCAGCATAAAGTATGGAAAAATATCTATTTCTGTCAGGGGCAAATAGCATATTTATGAGCAAAATTATACCACCCTATACCTTCGTAGTATATTCATTATAAAAAGAAAAAAAAAAGGGTGTAGGTAGCATAGCAGGTAGAAGTTTTCCAAGAAATGGCAAAATTATGTTGATCAATCAAATCTCAAATTAAAGAGAAAGCAAATATGGAATCTCATTCTCAATCTCACACAAATATTATAACTTTTCTTGAGTTTTAATATTTAGTGTTATTTTTTACGTTAAATTTAACGTAAAAAAATGTCAAATTTATAATCAAATTTAAATTTATTTCCAATATAAAATATTAAAAATAGTTGTATAATTATTTATTATAGTAATTACCTTAATTAATTTTGATATTATTGTGAGTGAAAAAAGTAAAAATAATGAGTGAAAATCAGAAAAAAAGGAAAAAAAACATTAAAAAAATAAGAAGAGTGAAGAAAAAAATAATGGGTTAAAATAATAAATACAATCAAATCAGTAGCACTAAGGGCAAGTCCAACAATGCAACTCATTCTCTTCTCTATTTTACAATAAATAGTAAACTCTCTATTTTAATTTGTCTTGAAAATAGTGCATCCTCCACCAACACTCTTCAATTCATTCTCTATTTTAATTTTTTATTAATAAAAATATACTTTATAATTACATTTCAACTTTAGTTTTTATTTATATAATTATACCTCATTTTTAAATTATTTTAATTTTATTATAAAACTATATTTTATGTTTATATTCAAGTTTTGTTATTTTAATAACAAAATTACATCTCATTTCATTATTTTATTTTTTTATTAATAGATCTACACTTCTTTTACGTTATATTAATTTTTCTTTATTAAAATATATTTTACATGTACATAGTTTGAATAATATTAAGAAAACTAGTCAAAAATTTAACTAGAGAGAGAAAGAAAGGGTACAAAAAATAATAAAATAATGTTAAGAGTTACTTTGTGCTCCTCCATATGGTGGAGTCACTGTGGCAATCTTAAAAAAATTTAAAGAAAGATTGAAGGATTGATGGGTTAAGAGGCTGTTGGAAGAAAAAAATGAATTTGTTTCTTTATTTTAAGTGAAGAGGTAAATTAAGAGCCTCTTGGACTTGCCCTAAGTATGTGATTAAATAGTGAATAATTATTAAATGCCATAATTTAACATATATAGTACCTTGTGTCAAATTTGATACAAACTATAGCTTAAGTTAAATTTGACACGATGTTTAAGATTAACACCCTTTTTAGTATTGCAATTGGATGCTTTTAGAACTTCTTTCTTGCACTATCTTCAATTCATTGATATAAAGATTCAAATTTGTTTAGTTTTACATGATTATACAAAACAAATACTTCTTTCGTCCCAAAAAGATGGATAGTTCTGAAGATTTTATTGTCCCAATTTATGGGTCGTAATTTAATACATCAATTATACAAATGCCATATATATTCTTATTTATTATAATAGTGGATTTAAATCTTATTACTATTTCTTGGAATTAATTGATTAAGTGAGGGTAATTGTGACTCTTTCTTAACAAATTAATACATTTTATCTAGATAAAACTAACTTTCTTGATATGCATGTTTGTCCAAAGGTGTTCACATTTTTGGGATGGATGGAGCAATATTTTACTTTTGCTTTCATGATTCTTTTATTTTTTTGATAGGGTTTCATGATTCTTTATTGATAATAGTTAATGAGCCAACAAAAGATTTATTTATAGATTTTACTCAAATTTAAAATGATTAATGTTTTGCTTCTGCAACAAAATGATTAATGTCTTTTTTTTAAATTATGCCCGAGATAATATATGTTAATTTTGGAAATTTTTTTTGAAAATAATAGATACTAACTTTGACAATTAATTATGTAAATAATATTACAAAAAAATTACATAAATTAGCTTGTACATATAATCATACACACATACCGATCCATCTTGGGTGGACAGGTATTACCCACGTGTGAAGGTGGTGAAAGATCCTTGCTAAATTATCAAAAAAAAAGTGGGTGAAGGTACAAATCTACCACCTAAGTTACCTGTTTAGAATAAATCCACCCCTAATGTTAAAAACAGTTCAATTTCCCATGCAAATTAAGTTTTTTAGTACAATATCACCATTAGATAAAATGGATAAATATATTTTGACCCCTCAAATTTATACAACTCAATAATATATCCCTGAAAAGTTCAATTTAATCCCTGAACTTTATTTTTAGCTAATAACTTATCATAAACCCACTTTTAATTCAAAATAAAATCAATAATTTTTTACAAAATTATTTTTAAATTCAAAAAATTTAAATAAATTTAATTAATTTTTTTTATAAAATTTGTAAAACTTATAAAAAAAAAAACTAAAATCATTATAACATTATTCTATTAAATTATTATAATTCATAAATGTCCATAAAAAATGATTTTATTTTTTCCATTTAATTCATTTTTTTTCCATTAAAAAATCATGAAATTCGAAGTACCTTTACTCTCCCTACAAAATTCAAAAACTATATCCAACAATTACTATTTGTGAGCATCTAATGAATAAAGAAACTATGTCTGCTGCCACTTTTAAGATTCAGATTAAGACACATTCTAAAACATGAACATGGGCACAAAATACATGAACTTACAAGTAATCACAATAACAACAACATAAAAAAAAAATACGAATGAAAAGATTTGTAAAAAAAAAAGATTTTTACAAGCACCACAACAAAACAACAATCTGTCAGTGGTATGAGCTCACTCAGCAAAACTGAAAAGAAAAGGATGAATATAAACATTACTTAACCTTTTTGTCTTCTAAACCGTCTAAAACTCAAACACATCACATAAAAAATAAGTTTCTTAAAACCAGACCAAATCTAATGCGACTCTTCTCTTATCGCCACTTTTCTTCTTCTTCACCTTCTTCTTCTCCTCTTATGACCTCAGATTCCAAAACCTTTAAACCCCAAAAACCCACTTTTGATTCCCTAAAAAAATCCACTTTTAATCATAACGGGGCTCGTAATCCTTTACTTTTCACCATCTTTTCTACCTTTTCCCTATCATTGGCACTCCGACGCTATTTTTGCTATCCTCACTCTCCGCCAGACCCATTTTCCATTACGGTAGATCCGAAGACACTTTTTTTAGTAAGAGATCTGCAGACACTTTTCGTGCTTCTTACTTGAATTTTAACCATCATAACAATAATGGCCACCACAAGCGGCGATGATCCTAGGTTGCAGGTTTGATGACGGCTTGAGGTGGCTTGCAGGTTGAAGAAAAATGACGGTGCTGGTAAGGGTGTAAACGGTCCAGGCTGAGCCGGATAGTGTTAGGCTCGAGCTCGACGAGCTTCAATTCTTAAGCTCGAGCTCGACCTATACTCGAGCTCGGCTTGAATATATAAAATAAAAAATATTTAAATAAATAAATTAAAATTAATTAAGAAAAACTTAAGAGCGAACTCGATTCGAGTAGGTTCGAGTTTAATATAAAAGTCTGTTTAGGGTCGCGAGCCTGACGGACCTTCTTAACTGATACTCGAGTTAAGCTCAAAAATATACTCCAGTAGCCCGAGTTCGAGCTCGGCTAGAATTTTTCAAGTCGATCCCATGCTTTTTTTCTAATTGAGCTTGAGTAGCCCAACTAATTTACACCCCTAGGTGCTGGTAGTGTTGCGGCTGTCATGTACTCATCGACGACTACCTATATTGTTGAAGATGAGTGGCAGCGTTGGATTGTAGTTAAATGTAATGGTTGTAATTGTAACATCCTCCATCTTATAGATATTAATAAGCACTATTGGTGAAAATTTAAGCCTGATATTTATATATATACACAATGAATTCAATTTATGCCAATAATATATTATGTTATTCAAATACTTTATCTAGTAAGAGGCTTTATTATCTGATACATTATCAACAATTTTCTTAACTAGTATATATTCTTAGATCCTTGAAGTTTAGCATCATGGAGCTCCACTAAAAAACTCATAATTCTCTGTATAATTCCTGCAAAATTGAGTTATTGGGAGAGGTGAACTTAACGCTCAGTGAGGAAACTACTACCTACTCAACATTTTATATATTCAATTACAAACAATAGAAATTCAATAAGTATAGTAAGCATTATAATAAGCACCAAACACAGTTATCAATCACTTTTAACAATTAATCAACAACCAATTACCACATCATTCAAACACACAATAACACTCAATCATACACAACACAATCAATCAACATCCAATAACTCAAGTATGCATAATGTACCCACACACAATAAGTAATTTCCCTCACTTGGATTTTAATTCCACAATCTCTAGCCAATTCTTACATCTTTTTTTCTATGTTTCCACCTTTAATCTTCATCAACTATGCAAGCCACGCGCCACCAAGCCATCTTAAACACGTAGATCGGACAAAAATAGCTCGTCGGCCTCTAAGCTCTGATCACCATCAAAATGAGTAGCTCCAGATCATCCTCCACTGCTTCCAAGGGTTTTAAAGTGCTCTAAGTTCGTTATTGGTTGTTTCATGGCCTAAATTTGGCTGGAGAACGACGAACCAAGGAGGCCGAAATAGTCAAAATTTTTCAAAGCTTGTATCTTAAAAATTAGCCAATAAAAATTGGGAAAAATACTACCAATAAGTAGAGGATAGCACAAGTTTTGTTTTGATATGTGGTGGGTCATCAGAGGTGGTCGGAATAGGAAGAACGGAGTCGAAGAAGATGAGGTGCTACAATGGTAATTTTTAAAGAATCGGGGTGCTGTAGACGTAATTAAGTTTCAAAGTTTTATGTCAATTAGGTCCCCTGCAAAAAAACATCTATACATATAAAAATGAAGTTTTATTCTTTGTAGTTTAGTTCAAAATCAAAATTTCTCACTATTCCGAACTCGGTTTGGTCTCAAATATTTACCACGAGTTCGTATAATTATTTATCACATACCACCCAAAAATTAAATTCAAATAACTTCCAGGACTACCCTTTTCAATTTTTAAAGAATTAAACCAATTAAATTAAATTTCAAATTAGAAATTAATTAATATGAAAATCACGGGTATTACATTAATGGTGGCTATAAAATTTGAATATTAATAGGTTAGGGTTTGATGGATTGAGACAATGGCACATTTTGTAATTTTGATGAACTTTAAGAAAATTTGTAGAGTTGTAATTAAGTTAAATTTTTGTATTAATTTTAATTTACCCTTTATCTTCCAATATAGGAAATTTATACTTCAAATTTAAATTTTTAAATCTTTAACATGAATTATCAAACATTTAGAATATTAATTTATATCACTATATAAATCATAACAATTCAATAGAATAATGTTATAATGATTTTAGTATTTTTTTTGCAAGTTTAAATTTTTTTTATAATTTTATAGTTTTTATGAATTTATTTAACTTTATTTGAGTTTAATAAGAATTTTGTAAAAAATTATTATTTTTTGAACCAAAAGTGGGTTTATGAGAGTTTATTAGCTAAAAAATTAAGTTTAAGACTAAAAATTTAGTTTAAGAATTAAATTGAAATTTTTAATGGTAAATTATTGAGTTGTATAAATATGAGGAGTCAAAAATATATTTATTCCTCTATCTAATGGTGCTGCTATTGTACAGAAAAAAACTTAATTGATAGAGGAAATTGAGTGTTTTTTTTTAAACTTTAGGGTGAATTTGTTCCCAACATGCTGTAACTTTCCCAAAAAAAAAAAAAAAAAAAACTCACACGCACTAACACCAATATTTATAGTGTAATAAGAAAAGTAAAAAAAGCTCCTCTGAAAAAAAAAAAAAAAAGTAAAAAAAGCGGAAAACATCTCGTAATATTAACCATCCACGTGGCAAAATAAAGATTTACAAATATCATCGCCGTACATTTACTCGACGATGCACGATACATAAGAGAAGAGAGCAATCGGTTTGGGTTGTTCTGAAGGCGGTCAACGGATGATTCATCCCAATCATCGGCATCGGACGCACTCCTTTTTTCCTTTCTTCGTCGTCTATTATTATTATATACAAAGGCGACGCTCTTTTTAGTACAAAACACAAATTGTTATTATAGTTTAGCTATGGGGAGGATGGGAAGTAATCAGAGGAACTACTCAGCCAATCCTAATGACTATAAGCTTCTTGAAGAAGTTGGATATGGTGCCAGTGCTACTGTTTATCGAGGGATCTATCTTCCTTCTAATGAAATCGTTGCCGTTAAATGTTTGGATCTTGATCGCTGCAATAGTAATCTGGTTAGTTACTTTAATTTCTTTTTATTTAACTTTTTTTGTATTTAATTAATTAATTCAGGTTAGATTAGATCGTTTGTGTTTGTTTGACTTGATTTTGACTTTGATTAATTTAATTTTTGGTTTAATTTAAGGATGATATACGAAGGGAAGCTCAAACGATGAGTTTGATAGATCATCCAAATGTGATTAGGGCGTATTGTTCATTTGTTGTTGACCGAAATCTATGGGTGGTTATGCCTTATATGGACGAGGGTTCTTGTTTGCACCTCATGAAGATTGCTTATCCTGATGGCTTTGAAGAGCCTGCTATTGGTTCCATTCTTAAAGAAGCTCTTAAGGCCTTGGATTACCTTCATCGTCAAGGCCATATTCATCGTGATGTTAAGGTTTAATTCTATTCTATTTACTTGCATCACATTTCTTCAACTCTTTGTTTGTTTGTTGATTAAGATTCGGTTTGTTCTTCACTTACTTATAGGCTGGAAACATACTGCTTGACAGTAATGGAATTGTAAAGCTTGCTGACTTTGGTGTTTCAGCTTGTATGTTTGATACTGGTGATCGACAGCGTTGTAGAAATACTTTTGTTGGAACTCCTTGTTGGTATGTTTCTTTGGAGTTCAAGTTTTGTTTCTGCTTCAATGTGTGCATTTTGATGGAATTATTCTTCCTTGTTGAATTCAGAGAAAGTAAAGGTCTCTATTTCTTGAATTTTTTTGGTTTGATTTTTAGGATGGCACCTGAGGTTTTGCAGCCTGGTAGTGGATATAATTCCAAGTAAGCTTTTTTTTTCCTGTCTTTTATATCTCAACTAAATGTAATTTGTAAAGTTAATCGAGTTCACAAAAGAGTAGTAATCTTAAGCTGTGGTTTTTCTCAATACTCTAGCACTAGAGGAGATCGAGTTAGTTCCTTTTCCGCTTCCAAACTATGTCCTAACACATATCTATTTATTTATGAATGACATGTGAAGTCATCTTTCACAATAGAATAGAAGCAGTAGTCTTTAAGTACTTTCTCCTGTGGTAAGAAAGAATTGGCTTAAATTCATTAAGAACCGATGTGGACAAGTCATACTGCATGTTGGCGCAGCGGTTTTCACGCGTTTAGCTCAAGAAGTTGCTTGTTTGGTCGAGCAATCCTTGACTGAGCATTAATAAAATAACCAAGTAATATGAGGGGCATAAGGTTTGTTGATCTCAGTGGTTATGCATTTTATCACATTTCATGTATTCTTAACATGTTTTTCCCCTCATACTAGACTGCTCAGCATATTTTCCATCTTCCTGTGCCTCTTCATGGTATTTTTTTTTTTACCTTAAGCTATCATGCTTATATAATGGTTTCAAACAATTACTTTTTCTTATTGTGTAAGATATTTTTCGTCATAAATTCAAGTAAAAATAAATATTCCCTCGACATCTAGTATGCTATATTTCATTCATTTGGCTCTTTTTATTTCTTGAGCTATGAAAGCAGTTGATAAAAACATCAAAATTGGGAATGGGAAGTACTTATTGCTTGGTTTGTTCCTGGGTCATTTCTGCACAGGGCTGATATATGGTCTTTTGGCATAACGGCATTGGAGTTGGCACACGGTCATGCCCCCTTTTCCAAATACCCTCCCATGAAGGTACTTCCAGTTGGGACTTTAAAAAAAAAGCTAATATTGTGCTTCAGGGAGGATTTTTTAAAAATTTATTTAAAGTGTTTTATGGAGATATCTGACTTCGCCTTCTTTTTGTCTATGACAGGTTCTGTTGATGACCATACAGAATGCCCCTCCTGGACTTGATTACGATCGTGATAAAAAGTTCTCTAAGGTACTGGAATTCTTTCTACCTAGGTTGTTGTAGTAAACTAGCAATAGCTTTTTTGGGCATTCCTGTTGCATGTGCGCAATAAGGTGGTGCATTTCCATTCACATGCTTCTGGTGTTATTGATTTTAGCAGTATGCCTGCTGTATTTTTTAAGATTCTTATTAGAGGCTTTCCAGTTGTGATCAGTCTTTTAAAGAAATGGTTGCAATGTGCCTGGTAAAAGATCAAACAAAGAGGCCAACAGCTGAGAAGTTATTAAAGCACTCTTTTTTTAAGCATGCTAAGCCTCCAGAGCTTTCTGTGAAGAAGCTATTTGCAGACTTGCCCCCTCTTTGGAATCGTGTGAAAGCCCTTCAGGTTTGTGGTCATAGTGCTATGAGGCTTTCTCCATGCTTAAAGATGTTGCGGTTCATTTTTTTTATGACTCGCTAAAATTTGCAGCTTAAAGATGCTGCACAACTAGCTCTAAAGAAAATGCCTTCAGCAGAACAAGAAGCTTTGTCCCAGGTTAGAATTATTTCAAAAATCATCAAACTTTCTGACTTGATTTTCTTGAAGCAAACAATAGAGAGTAACAATTTAGATTGGTATTCTCTACCTTTTGCTCAAGGATTAAGTAACATATGATTGGGGACAAGTAAAATCTACGTGAAAAGCACATAACTTGGATGTTCTCTGTGTAAGTTATTTCTTCCATTCTGATCTTTTGTGGTAATGTTATGCCCCTCTCTCGTCAGAGCGAATACCAGCGAGGAGTTAGTGCTTGGAACTTCGATATTGAGGATTTAAAAGCTCAAGCATCACTGGTAAGTGGGCTATCATAAAGTTTTCATTCTTGTAAGTGTTTTTTTTTCCTGGAAATAACAGTTGTTTGGTATTTGATTAATAATAATCTGAGCTCTAGTTCACCTGTTTTTATGTAGGTCCGAGATGATGATGATATGCCTGAGACAAGGGAAGAAGAAGAAAGTATGAAACATTTTGGTTATGACAAGGTTGTCTATAATGTTTTACTGCCCAAGATGTCCTTTAATTGTCCTTTTCTGAATTGTTCTTTTCATTGCTATGAAATTGATTCTCAGCATTTAAACATCTTGTTTCATTGTTTACTGCTGGCAGGCTGTAATTGATGCTCAATCTAGGTCTACAAAATTCAGCTCAAACAGTGAAATTCAGCTAGTTGAGAATAAAACACAGACAGTTGAGGATGATTTACCACGGGCTGGGAATTTGAACATGAAGGGCAAGTTTCTAGAAAGCGATTTGCTAGAATCTGGTTACATAGATAAACTTGGTTTGAAGAGAAGTGGATCAAGCAATAATGAAAAAGCATCAACTTCAGAGAAGGACATCAGCCAGACCAAGAGTATAGTGGTGAAGAGCCGCCAAACTCAAAGTGGGCCTCTTGTGCCTGGTGCTGTGCTGGGCCATTCTGCATCAGATAAAGGCCGTTTTCTAGATAGGTTAGTATTCTTATTTTTGCGATTATGGTCAAGGCTGTCTGAAATGATGCTAGATGCTTGTTGCATAGATGGTTGTTCCATTTGTTAAGATGTTCTTCACATAATGGCTACAGTAATGCTTCTTAAACTTGCTGCTATGAGATTTGATTTTAGACTGCCATTGCATTAACTCAACTAAGCCTAACACCAAAGTGATTTGGTGCATAATGGATTATGATAAGTTGAAATAATAAACCTTTTTTGTATTGCAAGAACATCATGCTATTGCTATGGATTATTATTATTTGGCAGACACTTTCTGTTATGATATACTTGAACTAGAATAAAATGGCTATCAATTGCATTCAGCCTATTTCCTCAAGTTTATTTATCTGCATTCACATATCCCTCAATGAAAGAATTTTGTTGGGTGTATCAGTGAGAAATGAGGATAAAAGTTCAATTTCTTTTTTGCTTCTTTGTTATTGAGCTAGGAGAGACTCGTCTGGAAATTCTGATTTAGTTTTTTCACTGATTGGAGATCAACTTTATTGTTCCGTCACCATTTCTTTGAAGTTTTAAATGTTTAACGTGAAACTTTTAAGCCTTTATTTGGCTTGTGTTTAAAGTTATTTGCTTCTGGCCTGCGTTTGAGTTTATTAATCTCTTACTTTGCAATTAATTAGGTCTGAAAATGACAATCAGCCAACAACAGAGAGGACCACTCGTGAAGTTCGAAAAGCTCCAAGCTTTAGTGGCCCATTGATGCTTCCAAACCGAGCTTCAGCAAACAGTTTGTCAGCTCCCATAAAATCTTCAGGAGGTACAAAAAGTCAAAAACCTGCATTGAACATTAAAGATTTTGATTGTTGTTTTTATTATGACTCTAATCCACCTGGGAGAGAATCTACAATAAAACTAAATTTTGTTACTTCTACAGTTGAAACTTTTTCCTTTTTTTTTTTTTGTCCCTAATCATCTTGCCTCCAACAGGATTTAGAGATTCATTGGATGACAAGTCAAAGGCTAATCTGGTGCAAATCAAGGGGAGATTTTCAGTAACATCAGAAAATTTAGATCTTGGAAAGGTAAAGCTCAATTATTATGAAATGTTGTCTTATGATACGACTCTCACTAACTGTAAGAATGTGCTTTAGGATATTCCATTAAGTACAGTTCCACGTCGAACTTCACAGGTAGGTTGCTAATCTTTATGCATTGCTTTTTTAACTACTATATGTTGTCTGCTTCTCACTTTATCCCCCTTCTAATTGTTTTCAGGGATCACCTCTAAGAAAGTCTGCTAGTGTTGGCGAGTGGATGTTCGAGGCTAAACAAATGGTTTATTTCTTTTAACTTCTGTATTCTAAATAAATGATATGACTTCTTTTCTTGTACAAGCTCAAAAGTTTGTAAGATGTGAAATAGTTTTGTTTTGGTAATAATTATAAAGGTTCTTGGGTGGTTGTGTGTATGCAATGGATTATCTACACTGGGTATCTGCCCATGCATTAATAAGTTTTAGGATACAGCCTTCTCTCTCTCTATGAAAATGCTCGCACATGAATAATTGTCACTGTGTGGTGCTGAACACATATATTGGTTCATTATATATGCTATGCTATTGTAATAACTACCCCTTTTGGCTTGTTATTCAAAGAATGACATGTCCTTCATTCTTCCAGTCTACCAGTCAATCTCCAAAGGAGGTTATCAACAGCAATGTACCTACGTCAATCCTTTTGCCTCACCTGCAGAATCTTTTTCAGCAGACCTCACTTCAACAGGTAAAAGCAGAATGGCAAGTTGAGGCATCAGTTATAGGCCTGATTTGTCTGGTAGAAGGTTTATTTACTTTCAAGCATGTAAACACTAGTGCCATTCATTCTTGTAATTGGAAACTTCTCTGTGATGCAGGATCTTATCTTCAATTTGTTGAATAGCTTACAACCAGCTGAAGCAGTTGATGGTGAGCAAAAGATATGGTATTATTTTATACCTGATAAGATTATACTGTATAAAAACTGAAATTATGTTACGCTTGTGTCAGTGGCTCAAAATGGGAAGTTGCCACCTTTGCCCCGCAGTTCAGAAAACAATGGAAGTGTAAGCACAACTTTTTATCCACACAACTTTCATCTTCACCATCTTTCTTCTCATTAATGCATTAAAATAAGTAAATTTAATTTATCTTGACAAGATCATTCAGTCATACAACGCAACTTCATGGATGATTGTTGTGAATGTACAAGTGATATGTAGGATGTTATTGGCTTATTACATTTCTGATCTGCTCATTCAAACGCCAGGTTGAAGCAGTACCTTCCGAGAGGGAGCGAGTGTTATTAATGAAAATCTCTGAGCTTCAAACTAGGTTGATTATTTTTGGTGCTCTGTATGTCTTCACTTATATCCCAAATACTAGATGTTTTCTAATGTTCTCAATTCATTCTTCAGGATGATGAATCTGAATGATGAACTAAATACTGAAAGGCTGAAATATGTTCAAGTGAGTTCAAGAGGATTGATTTTACTTTGTTAGTGTTTTTGGTTTGCCACTTTTATGATCTTTTCATGCTCAAGGAAGCAGGATGATTAAGGTTTAAAACTAGTACTCATCCCTTCCTTGGGTGATGGAAAGTTGAAAAAGAGACTTCAAAACTCGAAATATATTTTGTTTCCATGATTTATGGATGGATTAATTTCCTGGATTACTGTTTGCAGTTGCTACAACAACTGAAATCAGGGTCTGGGCAAGAACAAAATGGGGATAGGAGGGAACTGGATGCCTGAGCGCTCAAAATATTTGGTACTGTAAAGTGAAGCTATCTTGTAAATTTCAGGGAAAACCTGTACTTTACAGACTGTACATCATACAGATAAGTGTTCGCAACATCTTGTTCTTGGTTTGAAGAGAAGTGTCTTTGCCTGTTGAAAGTGATGAAAGGGGACAAAAGAACAGGATCTGTGTTATTGGATCTCTTCTGCTACTGTGCAGTGCATTTGAAGAATTCCTTCCAGTCGCCTTAGTGAGTAAAAAGTGAAAAGTTTAGAGCTGCATCTGAAGGTGTTATCCTCAGTTTTACCTAGTTGATGCAGAACTAAGGTTCTTGCTGGCTGTGTACTGTAGTACTCAGAAATTGGCAATTTTATTGCTTGCACTGAAGCAGAAGTTGCTGTGAGAAAGTTGGAAAGCATTTTGAGTGTTGATATATATAAAAAAAATGTCTACATATATTTCATTACTATCAGTTAATTCTTCCAAGTGTAGTATTAGTTTGCCGGTAAGTCTGAGTGAAGCTCTTCTTGTGGGGAGAGCAAACTCCTGAAGGCAGTGGTGCTCTGATCTATCTGTGCATAGTGATGTGATCTTGTAAATGTCATGGGTGGACCAATTGGTGTTTCTCATTCTTCTTTTCCTATTTATTTATAAAAACGCAGCACAAAGTTATAGCGATTTCTAAAACAGTGGAATTTTGTAGTTGGGAAAGGTAATAATGGAAGGCAAAAGCCTCAGATGTCGTATTTGCGTTTTGTAACAAGGTTGTGAATTAAGTAAGAATTCTGGACATGAATTGCTCGCTCTCTATCTGTGTTCAATTGATGTTTTGTTTGTGTGCATTCTGAGAATATTAATTAGAGGAACCAAGATAGACCTGCCCTGTTTGAAACCGAATTAAAATTAAACTATATTGTTATAGTTCTTTTTAGAGGAATTGACGGCTTCAATTTTAGCTTGTTTCTGGTTAAAAATACGGTCTGAAATAAAATCGGAATGGTAAGTTTCAGTTGAGTAAAGGAAGAGCAGAAAATTATTAAACTTTCTAGGGGTGAGTAAAACTGAACCAATCCAAAATTTCAGGCTGAATCTAACTGAATTTTATATTTGATTTGGTTAAATCGAACCGCAAGAGATAATTTGATTTGGGGTTTATGAAAATTTCGGGTTAGATTTACAATCTGGTTTCGTTATTTAAAAAACCAAACCAAATTGAAATTCGAAGTTTACTTTTTCTAATATTTAAGTTTTATATTTATATATATTTAATTCATTATTTACATATGTGTGTGTATCTATTTACGTTTGTGTGTGAAAATATATTAATTATATGTAAAAGTATAAAAAAATTATAAAAATATACATATACAAGCATAATAAGTATTCATAAAAATTTAAAAAATAAAATAAAATAAATAAATAAACCTATTGAAATTAAACCGATCCAAATCAAAAATTTAATGAATCAAACCATTAATTTATTAAGTTTCAAATTATTAAAACTAAAAACCAAATGGTTTGAGATTTTTTTAAAGCGAACCAAACCGTTGTTGCACCCTGCACACCACTAAACTTATGAGTAGGTGTGTTTGTGGGGCCCTATTCGATTCAAATGAATGAAACGGGGAAACCCGGATCCGTATTCTTCTGGTTTTGAACTAGGAGAAGGACGCATATATAATCCCCTGTGTGCGTGTCCGTTGAGCTCACGTCGAAAAAATAACGCTTCCCAATGCTATATGACTCTGTGATCTATCTAGTGACAAGTCCTATACACACGGCGCATGTTAGACATAAGCACCTGAAAAGGGCAGACATGACAAGTATCCGCCTCTCTGCTACACCATCTTCATTTTGTGCACTTAATAAATCTCCTTCACTTCTCAACTCTAATTATTTCCTCCTCGAGGTAAAAATAATTTAAATTTTATTCTTACCTTGATCGTAACAAAAAAGTGTACTAATCTAATGTGGTTATACTATGCATTACTGCGCAGAGGAAGATTATATTGTTGAAAAAGAAGAAGCCGGTAGATGGATTCATATGCAGAGCTGAATTCTCTCAAGACGCTCCTTTTGCTGCGGCTATTGGTGCTTGTTTTTTGAGTTCCTTAGTTTTACCTAAACCCACTTCCGACGATGGTCTCTCTGATTCCAATTCCAATTCCGCTTTTGATACCACTGATGCTCGATTCACTGCCATGGGAATTATCAGTTTCATTCCTTACTTCAATTGGCTGGTCTCTTTTTTTATTACTATTTCTTCTCATCTTTTCTTTAAAGTTTGCAACTTTATTTTATTTATTGATTGCTTGCTTGCTTTACTTCATATTCATAGAGTTGGGTTTTTGCTTGGCTTGATACTGGCAAACGCCGTTATGCTCTCTATGCCCTTGCTTATTTGGCTCCTTATCTCAGGTTCTTTTCTACTACTTATTTATATTATGTTTAGTTTAGTTTAGTTTACACCAAGTTTTCAAAAGTTGTAATCTTTTCTTTCCTTTAGGTCCAATTTGTCTCTCTCCCCTGAGGAGAGTTGGCTGCCTGTTGCTAGCATTCTTTTGGGTATCATTCATGTTCAGGTACTTGCTTCCCTAACTATCATTTTCAAGAACCCTGCAAGCTTCTCATCTACTCCTTTACATTTTACTTTTGTCACATTAATATGCAAGTCCTGTTGTGCTGCCCCTTTGATAATGGAAATCATCATCAATCAAGGGACTCTGTTATACTCCCCTTCCTAACATTGCTCTTCATTTCACAGCTTGAAGCAAGTATAAGAAATGGTGATCTCGAAGGATTTCAATTTTTCAAGGAGGCTGCAAATTTTCTTTCACCTATGATGAAGAAGAAAAACAAAGACGGAAACTTGAAACGACTTCAGGAACTATCTGAGGAGGTATTTAAATCAAATGCACTTGTATGTTCTTTCTGGTTTCATTACTTACTATCTTCGTGCTTATACCTGACAGAAATTATAATTACTTCTCATGCCAGGAAGAACGAGAACATGAGCGTCTGACTTCTGGTGAAGAGCACCTAAGAAATGAGATTCGTAAGGGAGGAGTTCCTAGAGAGCCCTCAAAGCACCCTGAAGACTCGCATAATGGTTGGCAGGATGAGGACGAGAGGAACAGACAGTAGAGATCTGCTTTTCGTGCAACTAAGTTTTGAGTTTTGATATATAATTTTTTTTTCTTCATTTTGCCAATCGGAGTGAACTATTGGATTACAAATTAGCTTTTTTTTTTAACACCCTTTCATAAGTGCTTTCAAATGAAGGGAAATTTCAGAAAGTGTTAAGACTTTGATTACAGCAATGAAATGCATCATCAATCTTGTTTCTCCCTATATCTTTCTATACTCTTGGTATCCGGCTTGTCATAACAAATAAGCTGGCCAGATTAACATTTTAGATTTCTTGATACTTCATGAATGCTCCATGTTTTGGTAATCATCTTTCAGAAAGATGCAGTTTGACTAGACATGGTTGCTAGTGTGGGATGATACAAAATTTTGCATAATTCTGCAGCCGCCTTTATGAATTTTCCTTCTTCATAGGAAAGGGGCTTAAAAATCTCATCTTAAAGCAGAAATCCAAACTAACAGCAGCAAAGGCAAAGATCAATAGATTCTCAGACACATACACAGCACCATCAAGAGCATGCGCCAATAAACTTCCAGGATTCAGCTCCAATGGTGGTCCTCCAGCCAGTGTAGCAAGACCTGCATCGCAAACTCATTTTCATAAACAATTTGATGCCTGGTATAGTTCCGTGTTGTCGAGTTTGAACAAAATCTTTACCTTTGACAAAACCAAAAGCTGCAGAGGTCCCAGTCTTTAGCTGAAAATTGTCCAGATCCCTTCTCACTGCATATCGGAAGGTAACTCCAAATAAGGCACAGCTAATGAAGGTGGTTGCCGAAGGAAGTATCAGCTGTGGGATGGAGGTAACCTGAGTGAGAGAGATTGGGAGCCCTGCAAGAGTGCCAACAATTGCAGATATAGAAGCAGCCTTTATGGATTCCCATCTCTCTTCATCTTTGTTAATATCCTCTCCAACTAAAGCCTCTTTGTTATCATTTCCACCTGTATTCAGCGAAAGGGAGCGTTCTGCTTCTTCAACCTTGGCTCTTGCTTCTAAGATCTCCTGCTGACATTCTGCAATCTTGAAATTGACCATCAAAGAAAATGTTAAAAAGGGAATTCCTTAATAAATTAAAGCATAGCACCTATTAGCAATTAAGATGATAAAAGATCAAATCTTTTTAAAATGCACATATATTCATAAATAACATTTTATATTTCTACATTCAAATTGAACAAGGGAAAACCAGAAAGCTAAATTGGAAAAGCAACAGACCTCAGAGGTTCTGCTTTCAAGCTGGTTAATATAAACCCTCAATTGTTCAGCTTCAAGTTCTTGTCTTTCAATCTCAGCGAGCTCTCTTTTGGCCCTCTCTACTCTCTGTGATGCCTTCTCTAACCCATCAAGCAAAACTCTATTCTCTTCTTTATTGAGAAGCTCTTCTACTTGCTTGTCCACCATACCAGACAATGCATCCTTCAAATTATTACTCTCTTGTGAATTACCATTACCATTCTTGCTACATTTTATGACCAGAGGCTTTGGCAGTGAAGTTTTGGCTCTGTAATAAAGTCTTGGACAAATTGCTGATGTTATGCAAAAGGGTTTTTTGAAAAGAGAATTTGGATGTGGATAAGAGAGAGAAGTGGTGGTGTTGTTTATGGTGGCCATGGAGGGAGGAGGGCGTTCAACTGATTCAGATTGAAAGAATTAAAGCATCATCGGACTAAAAAGATTCAATTTTTATTGCTTTGGGCTCATAAAAAGAGTCATCATTTTTGGCCCATAAAACAAAACAAAACCAGAAGGTTTTAATACTCTGAAAAGGGTTTTTGACTTTTTGCCTTGCCAAGGTAATAAGGAGGTTTAATTACAATCGCGTTCATTCAATTTTTCCCCTTATCGTTCAATTTTGATTTGTAATAAAAAATCCCTGAAATTTTAATTTTTTAATATAAAACTCATTCTCATTATTATTCAATTTTTATCTTCTTATAAAAAAAATTTATTTTAATGAATTTTAAATTTAATTTATAAAAAATAAAAAATAGTTTGACCCTAAATTTTTTTATTTTTAATTGAATAAAATTGAAAAATCTATAGAAAATAGTTGAAATTTCAAAATGGTCTCAATTTTGATGAGAGATTATGATATAATATTTTCAATTTATTAGAATAGAAGATTATAAAAATTGGTTAACGTTAGTAAATGAATACTAACGGTGGAGACTTTTGTGTTCCTAAATACAAATGAAAATATTTATTCACTTTCATTAATCAAATTTTACTATATCGTATTCCAATAAATTGAGAATATGTTATCATCAAATATCACCAAACTTTGGACCATTTGAGTATTTTCTCTATTTTTTATGAATTTTTTAATTTTATTCAATTAAAAATAGAAAAAAATAATTTCGTGGTTAAAATATTTTTTATTTTTTATAAATTAAATTGTTTTTGTCTTGACTCGTAGAAAAAATTTCATTTCAAAATTTATTAAAATGAATTTTTTATGAGGAGATAAAGATTGAATAATAATGAGAGGGAGTTTTATGTTACAAAAATTAAAATTCTGAGGGTTTCTTATTACAAATTAAAGTTTTGAAGGATCGTAATGTTACAACAGGTAAAATTCAACACCCGTGAGTGTAATTAAGCCTAATAAGGGCTATGTTTGGCACTAACCAGAGGACTTAACCACAACTTCAATTGCTTCTCCAAAACTCTCCCTCGCCTATTTTTAGTACCTCTCATGGCTTCTCCTCCTCACGATGTTACTTCTCCTGCCTATTCTACTGGCTCTCCTTACCACGCTCCTCTAAAGCATGTAGGCACTCACAATGGCAGCTTTCATTGTGATGAGGCTCTTGGCTGCTTCATGATTCGCCTCACCAACAAGTTTGCTGATGCAGAAATTGTTCGCTCTCGTGATCCTCAGTATCTAATAACCCTAACCAATTTTTTTGTTTTATTTGAATAGCAGTCTTTTAAGGTCTTATGCAAGAATTCATTACACTAATGTTACTAATAAATTGCAATTGGGAAAAGTTTGAGACTCAGATTCAATGCCATGTGGGTTTTAAGTCCTTGATTTTTTTATTAGTTTTCTCATAAATATTGAAACTTTTTGTGTTTGGTTACGCAATGGATTCTAATTTTCCTTCTTTGTAGTGAACTCAAGCCTGTATGTGGTTTGGATTTTATGTGAATGTCATATTAAATTTGATGGTTGAATGTAGGTATTGGAGGCTTTAGATGCTAAGCTTGATGTTGGGGGTGCATATGATCCTAATCGTGATTGGTATGATCACTATCACAAGGGGTTTGAAGAAGTTTTTGGACATGGGCTCACCACCAAACTTAGTAGTGCTGGTCTTGTTTATAAGGTAGTATGTTGTGCAAACAAGGTAAAACTTTTACATACATTTTGATTTGCCAGTTATGTTATTGCTTGAATGTTTGATTTTGCGATATTGTCTGTATGTTAGCATTTGAGGAAGGGGATCATAGCTAAGGAGCTGCAGCTTGAAGAAGGGCACCCAGATATGCATCGATTTTTCTTGGCTATTTACAAAAGCTTCATTGAGGTGCTAAATTCTCTCTGCTTTTGGCAGACCTAAGTTATAGAGACTACTATATGAGCTTGCCTTTGGATTCCCTAGGATTCTACTAATGGAACAGCCTTTTTAAAGTCCAAATTTTCAAAAATTAATGGTTAGTGGCCTTAATGACATCTAAAACCTCAAGCATCTTGAGCATTTTAGAAATGTAAACATTCATTCTTGTGCACTCTTGAGCTTAAAGTTTAGAGACCTCTTTTTTTTTGACAAAGGTTATTTCTTTGTATATTCACACTAGTACCCAACATATGAGGTACCCCCTACCACTCTAAGTATCAATATTCAGATTTGTTTTTTTTTTTCATAGATTCTCATTTCTATAGCTTATGCTGTTTATGAATGGTTTCTCCTCTACCTTTGTCCGCCTTCCCTTTTCATTTAGGACACGTTATTTTTAACTTCTATAGGCGATTGATGCACTTGATAATGGAGTCAATTAATATGACACAAAACAGCCTCCAAGATATGTTAATCGTACACATTTGTCTTCAAAGGTTGGGAGATTGAATTTGGATTGGACAGAGCCTGATCAATCACCTGATAAGGAGAATGAGGCCTTCCAGCGAGTAATGGCTCTAGCTGGTGGTGAATTTTTAGATGTGAGTTTTCTCTTAATTCTTGTGACTCTGGGCTTT
>CANYLF011698909.1:0-12276 GCA_948193215.1 Bocquillonia castaneifolia | reverse complement strand
CGCACAACATGACATAGCCACTTTTGCAGAAGGAGAGAATCATCCACATTATTCAAACTAGTCAATTACAATGATTCATGTTTTTCTACACTGTCCAAGGATTTTTCCACACCCAACTACGACAGGGATGCACATCAATTTGAGAACATTTTGCTTTATTCCAAGTCAAATGGTTTTGCAATCAAAAAGAATGGGCTGCTTCAAATAAGCCAGCCAATTTTCGAATAAATTTGTCGGGTTTGTGAAGCACACGAACATAATAGTAAAAAGGGTGCTTGAAAAACCTTCCCGTTTCTACTTCAGTTTTGAAAACAGCTTTGGTGCAACCTACACGAGAATGACACATTAAGCCGAACACCAAGACTGACAACCTCGAAAAATTTTAAAGTGATGAAATGAAAGACTTACACATTTATCCACACAAGACAAGTAATCAAAGTACTGCCCTGTACAGTGTTTCTGCCCTGGTTCATCACCTTCAATCCTCTTAATGCATGCCTGTAATAAGCGGAATAGAACTCTACTTTCAGTTACAATAGAAAATTTCCTCAAGCAGAAATGTTCCCACTATACATCGGAAGATTCACACACAAGTAGTAGAACTCCTTAAAAAAGCCACTGACTATATATATATCACCACATTAAACTAGCACACACAAGGACAAACAATTTGGGAACAGTTCCAACTTCCGATGTTTTAGCACAAAGTTAGAATTCCAGAAAAAGAATCCTGCACCCTTGTGGTCATAAGCCCAAACTTTAGAATTTTACCACCAAGATGATTGTTGATTTCCAAAAGCCATTTCTATAATATGAATATATGATCACTGTAAAGATGGACCCTAGGAGGAAAAGTTTAAAAATGATATCAACCTTCAGTGCGTTTCTACCTTGTAATGAACAAATGCTGTCTAGAACCATGTTGACAAGTCAACACTTCCGCCACATCTTGAACATTCATATATGTGGAAAAAGCACTCAAGAGGTGGGGATGTGTGCATACTTCTCTTGAGACAATTAGACTCATACCTAATCTTTGTATCACTTGCTAAAATAACTAGAAATTTAAATCAAATTCTGAACTTTGACATTTAAACAACGAAACAATGTCTTTCTCACATGCAACTTGTTTGTTGAATCAGCTGATCATACATTCAACAGGCTGTACTTATTGCAAGGCCTGTGTTCAGTAGGTTACTAAAGTTCAAACAAATTAAATAGGTGCTTCCATAATGAAAAGCGAACTGCACCTCAAACCAAATAAATATATCAGATTCATTGCCACTATCCCCTTACATAGTTTTTGTTAATGCTAGCTTAGAAATTTAAACAATTGCATTGAAGGAGCACAAGATAACAATAATTCAGCAGCTATGGAACTACTTGTCAGCATTTCATCTGCCAGAAGACATTGAACTTAACATCTTGTTTGCCACGTATCAAATATAGGGAGAGCAAAAATCACAAACATTTATAAACACTAAAATGCATCTTGAGATACTTCCAGTCTAAAGGTACTTCACCTCATATTCAATCAGAGGCTTCACACATTTAGGCTTGCAGGAGTCCTCAAGATACTTCTTTTGATCAACAAGTTCGTCGTCCGCCCTAAATATAGTTAACAGGTATAAGAACGTGGCTAAATGAGAAACAGGACAATTTGAAATGCAAAATAATACCAGAAAGACGAGAATTGATAATTTGCACTATGGTGCTTGGCACCTTGATAGAGTATTAGCAGAGTCATACTCTTTTACGGAACGCCAAATTTAATCAAAATTGCACACTAATTTCCAGAGTCATGTTCATATGCTATAATATAAAGCAGTTCCCTTTCATGAGATAGCAACTGATGTCCTGATTCATAATAGCTATACCTACTGAACTGGTTTTGCCAATTTTATTCAATTTTCTTTTCACTGCATTCATGAATATAAATTCTACAAGTGCTCAACTCTTTATTAACACCCAAATCCATCTTTCTTGCAGTTCTCAAAGAAATCAAAAACCATATGACAAGCCACAAGAAAGTCAGAATTTATGCACCTGGATCCAACAATAATATGAGAACAGCTTTTGAAAATGCATACAACTTTTATGCATCAATCCAGCACAGCACATAGATGTTGATAAACCTCATGTGCACAAATTTTTATTGCTTTGCTCCATAATTTTAACACAGATATATCATACATACATGATGCATGCATTAAAACCCCCAGTAAATTGGTCCATTAAACTTACATATATGATACAATAGTAAAAAAAAAAGAAAAAAGAAAAGTTCAAAACTTTACTAATAGCCACTCCATCAAAAGCACAATAATACTCACATAGAACTAAAGTTACCAATACAGCAAATTCACTAAAATATCGAAATAAGCTTTCCCTGCACACAAAAAAAAAAAAAAAAAAAAGATGCAATCAACCACTTGAAAAAAATAATAAAAAAGCATTATTAATATTTCAAGAACACACATACAGCAACCACTAAAACATAAATTTAACTGTTTTTTTAATCAAACGATACCCATAATATAGAATAACTTAATTACAAATCTAAATGAGATAGTAAAGTAAAGGGAGTTTATAAAAACGTTTACCTTCCCCGGAAAATAGAGAACCAATGGTGTCAATGATGCAACATACAACTAAAGATCGTCTAAAAGGGTGAGAGAGAAGAGAGTTAAGAGTGTTTAACCGAACTTGGGCAGGAAAATAGGTTAGACTGGGCTTTTCCTGTTGGGCTTTAGACATTGATGAAGCCCACGTCTAAGAAATAGTTTTTGTTTTTTTTTAAAGGAAAATTTTAAAGCTAAAATTTATTTATTAAACTAAAAAATTATTTCTTTTTGGAAAGGTGCAAAATTAGGTTTGGAATTGATGAAATTACTATAAGATTACATGTATACAAAATACCTGTATAGTAAGAATAAAGGTTGGCGATTTTTGCACTCCTTCAATTGATAAATACACTCCAATATTATGTCAACTACCATTATAACTTCATAGGCTTTGTTACTTTAATATTGTGTTTGTTTTTTGGAAACAAAAAGTGGTGCACACCCCTAAAGAAAATAAAAAGTGGTGCACTTCAATATTACATTGAGCCACGAATGTAACCTCATTTTATTTTATTTTCAATTTTTTCATTATTTTATTATTGTTGTTTTTATGATAAAGGCTGAATGACCCAAGTTTTTTTTTGAGTAGGCTGAATGATCTAAGTTTCAATTTATCTCTCAATTTTTTAAAATTCAATTTATTTCTTAATTTTTTATATTTTAAAATTGAATAAAAATTTTGTATTTCTACTTTTGATATAAAATAAATAAATTTGGCACAAAATTTTGGGTCAGAAACTTTATCATAAAGTAAATAATTTTATTGATGTCTTAACCTTTTATATTTAAAAACTCAAACACAAAATTTTTATTTATTTTTAAAAATAAAATATTAAATTATTACTAAAATATAAAATAAAGAATTTGGCTTACTTGTAAATAAAATTTGATTTTTTTAATTTTAAATAAAAATTTGTTATGTAGAAAATGTTGCAATTAAAAATATGTAAAAAATTTTGCTTAAATAAATAGATAAATAATACACACACATATATATAATTAAAAAATAGTTTTAAAAATTTAATTCAATGTTTATTTAAATTTTTGTCACAAATTTGTTTACACAAATTGTTTCCAAAAGAAACGAAGTATTTTTTTCGTATTGAAGTATTATATCAAAAAATCAAAATGTAAAATTATATATTTGATAACCGGTTGTTATTCTTATTTATTTGTAGGTTTTAAGTCCAATTTCTTCACCAATTGAGTTGATTTCACGCCTATTTGTTCATATTTTGTTTTTTTTCAATGTTATGATCATATGGAGTCGAATTGGAGTAAATTCGGAGTTGAAACGCTCGCGAAAAGTCAGAAATTTCACACGGCCGGCAACTAGCCAGTTCTGGTTGAATTTCAGAAGAAACAGACAAGTTTTATAGGGCTAGCCGGCTGCACCCAGAAAACCACCAATTTCTTGCGACTGGCCAGCTGCAATGCCCCAGCCGGCCAGCTTTGCAGAAACACGAGAATTCTTATATTTTTTTAGGGTTTTTGGGTATTTTTGAGATGTACCATATATATAACTCTTTTAGACTTATTTTGGAGGTTACACTGCATTTGTTTTAAGTTATTTAGGAGAGAAAACTCTTAGAAACACTTCTTTTCTCAAGATCAAAGGTGGATTTGCAAGAGATTTGTGAAGATTCATGCTTTGTTTGTTTTTTCCAAGACTAAGTTCTTCTTCCTTTATATCTATTATGTTTATTTTAGCTTTGTTATTGATTGTTATGGATTGTTATTGGGTTTTTACTATGATTATGAACTAAACCCCCTACTAGAGTGATGGATGTAAACTAGTAGGGGAGTAATTCGATTAACGATGTTTGAATCTCTATTTTAATATAGTTTTTCATGGTTTATTCATTTAATTCAATTTTCAAGTGCTTCATCAACATATTTCTTGATTGGCCACTTAAATTTATATTTGTTAGGGTTTATGCTTGAATCAATGGATTATTGTAAACCATATTTGAAAATTGGGCTTGTTTAGATGTCAGTACAGACATGGCAATTAACCTAAACTTGAATTAAAGATGTGCTTAATGGAATTGATTGTTTAATCAGTGTGCATCGATAGATTAGCATAGTTGATTGAATCAATTACGTTTTTCTACCTCGACGGAGGATTAAAACACTTTCGGAAATCTTGCTTAAATGAATTTGGATTGTTAATTTAATTGCTCTTCCTCTAGGTGAAATCATGAACTATAGTACTTGTTTTATTGATTGTTTCTTAATCTTAATTGTTTTTGTTATTGTGTTTATTTACTTGTTTTCGATTTCTTTGTTTGATTTAGTTTTAAACGATTCCAAAATCAACTCAAGGGTTTCGTTTTACTTTCTTGTCAATTGTTCCAATAATCGAAAGATTTCCACGTTTGTCCCTGTGGATTCTACCTCGTACTCTGAGTATTACAACAATTATTCCGTACACTTGCGGGAGTTGTCAATATTTTATTTCATGATTATACAAATTAATTTAATTATAAAATACATAAATCATATTATGTAGGTTCTATTTTTAAAAATAGGAAAAAGTTACTCAATCAGTAAATATTAATTAAAATTTGGAAAGAATTTCAACGACAATCATTTGGAAGGGCAGCACATTATCTCCTTTCAAATTGAACCTTCACAATATTGAAGGGAAGAAAAGCCCACAAAGATATAATAGTCAATTCACATCTAATTGGAGTGCATTTATCAGTTGATGGAGTGTAAAAATCCCCGCCCAGAATCAAAGGGATTCAATTAATTATTATTATTATTGGACTAAAATGTAGTTTCAATTCCACTTTTTGAGTTTTTTTTTCCGAATATTTTTTTATCAACGGGTTACATTAAAGATGATTTTTCTTATAATAATGTAAGTATCAATTATTAAATTTTGTTTTAAATTATTAAAACATTTTTAAGAACAAATAAATTATTAAAACAATTTATTTTAGAATAAATAGTAATTTAGTCATTTGTAATTTATTTTTGATAAAAAAGAATTTTAAAGCATATAACTAATAGTAGGAAATTTAAAAATTAAAGTAAAAAATATAGTATAGAAAATTATTTTAATAAAGTTACTCAAATTTTAACTAAATTATCAAAAAAAATTTAACTAAATTATTAATTTCATTTAAAATTAAAAAAATAACTTGCCTAAATTTAATAAAAAATATTATTGACATTAAAATTAAATTTAATAATTAACTTGAATTTATTTTTAGTGATTGAAAGACTCTAGCATGATAAAATATGTTGAAGGTGAGAGATTATGATAAAATATGCTCAATTTATTGAAACACGGTATGGTAAATTTTGATACTAGTGGTAGAGACTTTTATGTTCCTAACTACTAATGGTAGTATTCATCAACTATCGTTCACCAAATTTTATCATCTTGTGTTTCAATAAATTATCATATAATATCATGACCTCATTAAAAGTTGAGATCATCTGAACATTTTCTCTATTTTCTTTATGAATTTCACAATTTAATTCAATTACAAAATAGAAAAATAAATAATTTTATTGTCAAGATTTTTTTATTTTTTGAAAATTAGATTGCATTTTTCTTCACTTACATGTAAAATTTCATATCGAAATTCATTAAAATGAATTATTTAGAAGAGGCTAATGGTTGAACACTAATGATAGGGATTTTATGTTACAAAAATCAAAGTTCAAGGATCATGGTTTTACAAATTGAATTCATGAACCATGATGTTACAAATTGAAAAGTTTAAGAACCGTAGGTGAAATCAAGCCCAATCAAATTGTACTTACAAGTAAAGAATAAGTACAAAGGATCATATTGCCCTCTCAACTTATGACTTGAGATGTATGAAAAAAAAACAATTTATATTTTTTTTTGGTAAAAGGGCCAAAAAAGCTCTTTAATTATTTGTCAGAGAGCTGAAAAACTCCTAAATTAATACTCATAAACTAATTTTTTTTGGCACATCAACCCTTAACGTTTTAAATCTTGGCACAAATTGACCCTTCTGTTAACACCCTTCCATTTTCTACTTTCATAGCCGTTAAGTTGTCAAAAAAAAGGCAAAAGGCCATATAAGCCCTTAAACTTTTGGCCAAAGATTTTTTAAGCTCCTTAACTTAATAAAAATTATTTTTTTATAGTTACTTTATAAAATATATTACAATTAAAATTAATGATAAATTAAGTTAAAAAGAATTTCTCAATTATAAAATATAAAATTTCACATAAAATTTATGTTAAATTAAATATACAATTTTTTATATCAAATATGTTGTAATTGTCACGACCCAAATCCGAGTCGGACTGGCGTTAGGATATGAGTAGGCTTAAAGCCTTCAAAACTCGTAGCAAGCCTAAAACTTAAAACTTTTTTTATATTTTCCACTAAGAATTTCAGCCTTCATTTAAATTTTCTATTTGTCATTGTAGCATCAGATATTGCTTTCAAATCAACGAACATTAACTAATAAAATTCTTTATTAATCGAATAAATTTAAAAATGTTTATTTTTATCCCTTAACTTTATAAAATTACCAACTTCGGTTCATAAAATATGTTTTAAGCTCAAGTTCGGCTCGTTTTGAGCTTGTTTATAATTTAAGTTAAAATATATTACTTCCCATTGCATGCATATTTATAAATAAGCTTAGGTGATATGTTTGTTGAGAGATGCTAAACACAGAGTCATTAATTTGATTTAAAATTGGATTTCTCTATCTTTATCTTCTAACTTAATATGTAATTAAGAATATAAAATTTAATTTGAAAATATTTATAGATAAAAGTAAAAGCAAATATATATATATATATATATATAACGAGCCTAAAAGCTCATGAATGTACCGAGCCGAATACTTATTTTCTCAAATTCAGCACAAATTTTTAACGAGCATAAAAATAAGATTGAGTTCGATTCATTATATTTCATGAACGAATCTGAACGAGCTAAAAAACGAACCTAATTCGAATTAAACTCGAACTGTTCACATCATTTTATAGTTCTATGTGTGACTCACTGTAATGATTTTTTAAAAGAAAAAATAAAAAATTAAATTAATAAGTTGAATACTACATCAATTGTAATAGTTAAAATATACAATTTTATTTTTTTAAAAGTATATGTTTAACTTATTGACTAAAATTAGAACAAATAAGTCAAAACAAATTAGTGTATTTTAGTTTTTTTAGATAACCAACATGTAATATTTGAGTAAGTTTATCTTTTAAAAGTTAAAAGAAAATGTTCTAACAATTTATAGTGATATTTTTAACTGAAAATAAGTTAAAGTGATATTTTTTAACCGAAAAAGTGATCGCAATAGATTAGTATTTATTATATAATTATTGAAAATTTATGATATAATTATTAAAAGTAGAAAAATTTAGGTATTTTTCGGTCATTGGGCCTTCGCTAATTGAATTGAAGTATTTTTTTTTAATAGAATTGAATTGAAGTATTAAAAGCGGTGATTGGTGTAGAAAATAATAAAAGAGCAATTTAATCGATTCAAGTAAGAAAAGTGTAGGGAATATGCCAATAAAGATCACACTTAACAATTAACTTACTCAGCTGTTCAAAAAAAAAAAAAAAGAGACAATTAACTTACTCACAGAAGGAAGAAAGGGAAAGCTATCGAGTCATTTTGTCAAACACGCACAGGACACGATATTCACAGAAGGAAGACACTGACGCTTAGAATGCTCGCTCGCTCCCAATAGGTAACAAAAGGTTTCTTGTTTTTGGGTATTTTCAATTCTTCAAAAAGAATGTTTCTTTATAGCTTAAATCACAAGCTTAACTCAAAACCATCACTTATTTATCATCATCTTAGAAGTTTCTCACTTTGGTCTATGAAGAAAGATCCTAATCTTGAGTTAGCACTGTCAAGAAACCGTAGATGGATAGTTAATAATCAAATCAAGAACATAATTCTTAGATACCCAAATCAGGCATTGCCTATTAAACATCTCCAAAAGAAGTTTAAGAGTCTTGATCTTCAAGGTAAAGCACTTAATTGGGTCAAGAAATACCCTTGTTGTTTTGAGGTTTATCTTGCAAATGATGAGTATTATTGTCGATTAACGAAGCCAATGATGTGCTTGGTAGAAGAGGAAGAATCTGTTAAAGAAGCTCAAGAATCTGTAATGTCTGAGAGGTTAGCAAAGTTGTTAATGATAAGCATGAATCATAGGCTTAATGTTGTTAAACTTAATGAGTTAAAGAGAAATTTTGGATTCCCAGATGATTATTTACTTAGAATTATACCAAAACATCCTGATATGTTTCGACTTGTCAATCATAGTGGAAGAAAGAGTTCAATGGAGATTGAACTTTTGTCATGGAATCCTGACTTGGCTGTTTCTTCAATTGAAGCATCAGCTAAAAAGCAGGGTTCTGAGCCTTGTTTTACAGGTTTATTGCCTTCAAATTGGGTTAAATCATGGAAGAGGTTTTGTGAATTTAATTCGACGCCTTATATTTCACCTTATATGGATTCGAGAAACTTATTGGACGGTTCGAAAGAGATTGAGAAGAGAAATGTGGGTTTACTACATGAGCTACTATCACTGACCCTGTGGAAGAAGTTGTCAATCATGAAATTAGGTCATTTTAGGAAAGAGTTCAATTTACCAGAGAAATTGAACGTTTTTCTGCTCAAGCATCCTGGTATATTCTATGTGTCCAACAAGTATCAGATTTATACTGTTCTTTTAAGAGAAGGTTATAATGGATCAGAATTGATTGATAAGGATCCAATTGTTTTGGTGAAGGATAAATTCGGGGAGTTGATGCAGGAGGGGCTGCATGAGTATAATCGGAGGCGGCATTTAATTAATCTAGAAAAGAGGAGGAAGAAGGGAATACTTTCTTCAAGGCCAGAAAAGAGCAATGAAATACCTAAACCAGATGAAACTGCTGATAAGTTACAAGGTTTGTTCAACTCTGAGGAAAGAAAACGGTTTTATAAAATTCTTTTAGATGATGATCCTCAATAAAATGATGTTTTTTTTTATTATTTTCTTCTGGTCTGTAAAAGACTCAATATTTTGTTTAAACGTCTTCTGGCTTGATTTACCCTTCACTCATGGAAGCCATGATGGTTTAAAGACTTCAATTGATGTTTAATGTAATTGAAGCTGTTACTTTAGTTTATATTGACAAAAAAATTGTCCGTTCACATTAAGGAGGACATCTTACCTTCCTTTGCTCTTAGTACAATCTTTTTATTAATATTATAAAGAATTCTCCCAACCAAATGAAGAAATCCATTAGCTATGTGTCTTTGCTGTGAAATCAACGTGGCTCGTATGTCATGATTCTTGAAAATAAAGTAATTAATCTGCAGTCACTCAATTTAGTAAGTCCTTCTACCTAATTTTGGCAGTATTTAGAGGTGGTTCTTGTACATCAGCTGATATATGACAAGCATGTGTTGCGTATTGGATTTTTATTTTTAAAGAGCATTGATGTGTTTCTGCAAAGCATGACTCCTACTTGCATGTTTGCAACATGAACATGGTTACCATTTAACAGAAGCATACTTCCATTTTCTAAAAGAGGCACTTAAAAAAAAGAAACTGGCTATGGTAAGCCTGATCCTGAAATCTATGTTGGTGTGGAGTAGAAAATGAGATGTTTATTTTTGGGTGATGTTGCTTCATATGAAAAATTGAAAATCATGAAATTAGGATCGGTGATATCATCATGCTGATGGTATCTAGTTGCTACTTTCTTTACCCATTTTTACAAACAGCATTCCATACATAATGTGTGTTTTTTTCTAAGTAGCTATATGACTTGTGCTCATGTTTTTGTTGCGCAATTTTACATCCTAGGATTTGTTTTTTGGATCAATTGTGAGAATTCATAATTTGTTGCTCAAGTAGCATTCTGTTGGGTAAAATGCACTAGCAATCACTTGAGATGTGGTGAAGTTTTAGATGTAGCTTTAATAGGCTAAAAGTTGGTCAATTTTCTCTATCATCTACAGTACATTGACTCTTACAAAAGTTCTGTCATTGATGACATACGAGATCAAACATTGAGAAATCTAATGTGGCAGGCAAGCATGTATCCAACTGATTATTTAATGCTTTGCTGGATTTCTATATGGTGTTTGGCATGGTAGACTAGACTGTGGATGAAGTAATAATAATTGCTCGACCAAATTCAAACATCTAGAAGTTTGGTTTGAGTACTGTGTTGAATTATTAATTGTGCATTTATCTACATTCTAGGCCATGAAACATGTGTAGCTATTGGATGCTGTCAATTTTATACAAAATGGAAGTCCTTTGACTTGTATTTTCATGCAATGTTCTTATTGTTGTCTTCTAACAGGATTTTCTTTTATGCTGTTTTAAGTGATGTCTTTTGTTAACATATCAATCTTGGCTCTGCAAGGTAAAGCATCTAATTGAGTCAAGATATACCCTTGTTCTGAGGTTTATCTTGAGAATTATGACTATTATTATTAATTAACAAAGCGAATGATGTGCTTGGTAGAAGAGGAAGAATCTGTTAAAGAAGCTCAAGAAACTGTAATGTTCAAGAGATTAGCTTAGTTGTTAATGATGAACGTGAATCATAGGCTTGATATTGTTAAACTTAATGAGTTAAGGCGAAATTTTGGATTCACAAATGATTATTTACTAAAATTCTACCGAAACATCCGGATATATTTGGACGTGTTAATCATAGTGGAAGAAAGAGTTCCATGGAGATTGAACTTTTGTCATGGAATCCTGACTTAGCAGTTTTTTCAATTGAAGCATCAGCTAAAAAGCAGGTCCAAGCCTTGTTTTTCAAGTTTATTGCCTTCAACCTGGGTTAAATCATGGGAAAGGTTTTGTGAATTTAATTCGACACCTTATATGGATTTGGGAAACTTATTGGAGGGTTCAAAAGAGATGGAGAAGAGAAATGCAGGTTTAGTACATTGACCCTGTGGAAGAAGTTGTCAATCATGAAATTGGGTTGTTTTAGAAGAGAGTTTAATTAACCAGAGAAATTGAATGTTTTTTCTGCTCAAGCATACTGGAATTCTATGTGTAAGTATCAGATTTATACTGTTGTTCTAAGAGAAGGGTATAATGGATCAGAATTGATTGATAAGGATCCACTTGTTTTGGTGAAGGATAAATTTGGGGAGTTGATGCAGGAGGGCTGCATGAGTATAATCGGAGGTAGCATTTAATCAATATAGAAAAAAGGAGGAAGAAAGCAATGAAATACCTGAACCAGATGAAACTGCTGATAAGTTTTAACTCTTGAGGAAAGAAAACGGCTTTGTAAAGTTCTCTTAGATGATGATCCTCAATAAAATGATGCTTTTTTATATATATCTATTTTCTTCTGGTCTGTATGATATTATTAAAGGCATTGCTGGTTCACAAATCATTACACATGTTCTGAAGCCAATCTGATCCTTAGCTAAGAATTAGTATTTCACATCAAATAATTCTGTACAGCATAATTAACAGTTAGTTTAGCAATTAGCATTACTTGCACCTTGTATTCGAGTTGAACACCTGGATAAGTTTATGGAAGGTCCTAAATTTCTCAAAAGCATAAACGTCTGGTAATTTTCAGTTCAATGCTTGACTTAGTTCAATGGTGATTTCTGCCTTATGAGCAATGTAACAATCTGGTTAAAG
>CANYLF011698242.1:0-10794 GCA_948193215.1 Bocquillonia castaneifolia | reverse complement strand
TTAAACTTGAAGTAGACAAGTCACCATTAAAACAAATTCTTTATTTAGGAACTCAATGGATTTGTTTCAAATTCAAATCTACACTAAAATATCTTGCATCCAAACATGAGCAGAATCAACTAACTTTATAAACTTTTTTTTTAACAGCACTTGTGGTAGGATTTAAATTTAATATCTCAAATATGAGATCCGAAGTTCTATTCCATAGTATTTATTTAATAGTAGCTAGATTTACTTTTTAGTCTATATAATCTTAAATTGAACCCTTTGCAGATGCACTCACTTAAAGAAGTGATCAATTGAAAAATGTTCAAAGCAAGTGTATACCATAATCTTAAAATTGATGTCTCTCTAGGGCTACCCTAGTGATAATGATAGAGAGTTAAAGACTTTGTAATTCACCTCCGAGTTTGAGATTTGAATTCCTCCTTTCCTAACTATAAAAAAAACACAATAAGTAAAATTGTCTCTCATAATTTGATCTATTGATGAAGACATATGTAATGAACTTGAGAGTTATTTATTCGAATCCCCACTCCACTTAAAAAGAAAAAAACACAGTGAGAAAAGTTCATGGCTATCCTTAAGAGAATCTCATAGAAGGACAAGTGACAGAGTCAAACTGTTAATGAGCAAACAAGGTTATTATGTAGAAGGTAAGGTGCCTTATTACCTTAAAGGCAAAATCGGTGTTTTTTTTTATTATTATTTTTTCAGGATACTAAACAGGAAGGAAAGGACTCTTGCATTTGCATATATTTGCTTGGAGAGAAAGCTGTCTACTATAATAACTTTTGCGTTGGAACTACATTGAGCAGAAACATATATAATAATTAAATAAATAATATACAAAACAAAAGGCTGGGCTATTATTAATTTAAAGGACTCAAATTTATTCCAATATGGACCCCTCTTTTCAATGATATAAATGGATCCTTGTCTTTCAACAATTAATTCATTGCAAAAAAAGCTCCCCTCTTTTCCTGTTCCCTCCTCCAGGCTCCAAGCTCCAGAAGAGAAGCACCCCTTGTAGTACTCCTGTTAGTTACATCACTCTGTCAGGAAATATGTCTAAGGAAGTAGACTTAAAGGTATTGCAAGCCAATTCCTAATAAAATCTTTTTCTAGTTTCTTTCTTCTTTTCAGGACACTCTTTTTCTCTGATTGTGACAAAGTTGTATGTTTTTACTTGGTTCCAGAAGATTGAACTGAAGGTTTCTGTTATCTGCTGTGATGGGTGCAAGAGAAAAGTTAAGAAGATTTTACAGGGTATTGAAGGTAATTAATTAATGAAGGAAAGGCTGCTCAAGGAATATCTTGCTTGTCAGTTGTTTTGGATGCTCCTGCCGCTAATTTTATGTGAAACTCTATGTTTCAGGTGTTTTAAAGACTGAGATTGATCCTTTACAACCCAAAGTTACAGTCTTGGGAAATGTGGATCCTCAAATTCTGATAAAAAGGCTCCTGAAAGCTGGAAAGCAAGCAGAGTTGTGGAGCAATGGGAGTCAGAATCCTGGAAAAGAAAAGAAAGAAGCAGAAGTTGCAGCAGTGTCGAACAAAGAGAAAGAAAAACCAAAACCTGAGAGTAATCAAGCAAAATCATCAGTAAATAGTACTGATAAAAGTAAAGAAGTTAGTGATAAAAAGAAAGAAGCCAAAAGTGATGGGAATGATGGTGAGTCTAAAGCTCCAAAGACAGATCAGAAAGAGACAAGTGTATATGTGAATTCTTCAAAACCCGAAGCTGTCAAGACAGAAATTCCTCTTGCCAATAATCAGCTAAAAGCAAGTGAAATCAAGTTTCCTAACATGCAGGATTTGAGTAATATCTACACCTGGAATCAGTACTGTTATAAATTTGAGCCTTGTGCAGTTGCAATGCCATATTATGCAGTACCATACCCAGTAACTCCTCTGCCTCTAACAAGCTATGGCCAGGAAAACTCAAACCAGGTATTTCAACCGCCATTCCAGACGCCTGCAGCGCGAGTTGGGGATTACTTCAGCGATGAAAATACAATGGGATGCCATGTCATGTGAGACCTGAAGGACTATACACTGAAAATCATAAAGAAGCAATTTTGCTCAAGTGGATGATTCATTGAAGCATACTTTTGAAGACAAAATTAGCCAGTCAGTTTGTAGCCTAAATGACTGCTAATCACTCTTCAATCTTTTTCTTCTTTGATGACTATGACTATTAGGACTGTAGTAAGCAAGCTTCTGTAATATTTAATTCTTGGCAATCTAATTCCTGGGACATCATGACTTCACTTCAGCAAAGAAGAAAAGTATGTATTTCAGGTTTTCTGTGTATAAAAAACGAAGGCCATTTTTAGCACGAGAAATTGTGTTCAAGCAGGGAGAGAAATCAGAGCACTTTGACAGAGAGGCTAATTTTCAGAATAGTAAATGTTAAGAAAATTAAGCAAAGCAGGCAACGGTAGCTCAGTTAACTCAGTATTGGTTTGTTCAACTCATTGCAAGATGATTAATGTCTATCACAACGTCAATGATGGGATTTGCCATATGATTTTTGTCAGGCCAGCTTAACTGGTTGCTTCAAGTTGAAAGAAAAAGAAGTTTAGCAACAGATTGATTACCCTTTTCTTTTAGTTAATGGGAAAAAAAGTAGTATTATTGGTAAACTTGCACATTATACTAATTTTTCACAACAGATTCTAAGTTAAAAACATTTATTCATTTGAAATTAAAGAAATTCTTAGAAATTAGTATTTGTGATTTGACCTGAAATGAAATCCCAAAAAGCACTACAATAAAGGGCAAGGAAACAATAAAAAGAGAAGGCCAGATGCTGCCCTTTACTTTAGCTAAATTGTGTTTCTTACTTTCACTAATCGCCACATCTGTACTGCAGGATTCTAGATTACTATGATCGTCCCTTTCTTTTTTTTTTTTTCTTTTTAACTTGAATTCTTTCAGCTTCTTTATGCTCCTACAGTTAAATTGTCACAATTTCATCTTGCCTTTTCTTTTTCTTTAATTTTGCCCTTTACAAGTGTTATTCGATGGTTAAACTGCCTCCATAACAGTTAAATTTGGACTGCTTCCGTGAGAGTTAGGACTCTTTAAGTTGTTAGTATTAGTATTTAACAACTACCCGTAAGAGTTAAGACTATTAGTTTTTAATATATGAATTTTTCTGATTTTACCACAAAAAATCCACACTTATTTTTTGTGAAACGGTGCCGAGAACCTATCAAGAGACAATTATCCCTTGGATGTGAAAAAGGAAGTCTCAACCGTTGGAGAGCCAGAAAGGTTTGTTCTTAACATGCCCTTTTTGATCGTATATTTTTATGATTAAATTCAATTTTGCATGAGTACAAAGGTTTTCTCCAAATTTAGGCAAAGATTAAACAGGGATCAATAGTTGGTGGCGTTTAGAGTTGGCATAAACTATAGACCGTTCCTTTTCTAATATGATTGTTTTACGAGTGGTAGTCAAGGATTCTGGATTCTTTATGATTTTAATTAACTACCGCAAATGGCTTTTAAGCATCTCATTTTTAAACCAAATAGTGGAGTTAATTTGGTTTTAGACCTTAAATAAAAAAAATAAAAAATAAAAAACTCATATTTGCAGAGTTGGACGCAATTATTCCTTTCTAACGAAACTTCCCCATTGGGTGCTTTAATGCCAAAAAGAAAAAAAGTAATTAATGAAGTCGGTCAATTCCCTCAAAAACACAAATCCTAATCCTAAGACTAGGCCACTTATTGTCCAAGTGGGGCATGACACATGAATGTGATTAGGGTGCACCACAATTTGCTTTCAAATCTGCTTTAATAGATCATACAACAAGAACAGTAACAGTATCAAGTTAATTACTAATGCAGAGCAGTGAAATTACCAATTGGATTAGATCAACTTTGCTAAACTGTTAAACAAACAAAGCACCATTCCAGTTACTAAGAAATGGATGATAATACTGTTCAAAATAGAATTATAATTTCTCACAATAAGCCAAATAAGGAAATGAAACATGTTCAAAACAATCAGGTTTCCAGATGACACTCGATTGAGAATTAAAGCTACTTCCCATTTCATCCATCCCCACAAATTCCTTTTACCTAAAATCCAATTCCCCTATCATTATCTTCACAAAACAGTGCACCCTGTGAAACTGCTTTCATGAGGAGAGGTCCTTGTGGAGTAAAATAACAAAAAAAAAAAAAAAAATGATAGTAAAAACATGTTGAAAAAAAAAATCAAATGATGATAAAAGATATGATAGATGATCCCTACAAAGTACTGTAGCACATCCATTATAATTAGTCCATTCATCTGGTCATAGAGGGCAATATAAAAACAAAATAAGCACATAAAAAATTTCTAGAACTTCTTACATACATACCTTTCAGCATTTACAATTTTTTCCATACACGTGAATCCATACTTGAGAACTTTGAGAAAGGAAGTGATCAAGACTGTGACTTGTGTATGAAGAAAAAAATCATGGCATGGTCCCCTGCAAAAATAGACCGGTCAAATGCTTCACATTCCTTCACCCAAAACACAAAGTCGGTCTCCCCTGAAAATTCTCCATACTCTCCTACCTTCGACCTTACAAAATTAAGCACGTTTCCGTTTGTATCAAGGCGTAGCTCTAATGATACATACAAATAATTGAAAGCATTAATTATGACAAACATATTGCCATCACAACACATGCCCAAATGAGCAAAGCCAATGAATTTGGGGCTACAAGAAATCAAAGAATACATCAACTCTACAAACAATTGATTTCTTTTTTCTACCAATTTTTTAAACATCAAAACTGGACAATCTCCGTAGTAAACGTACTCAGACATAACTCTTTTTATATCATCTACTACAAGGCAAACAACAATACACTATCATTTACCGATGAATGAAGAAACGAAACATGTTTCTAAAAAACACTTCATCAGGCTGCAAAAAATTCAAAGGAACAGAGTAATATAGCTCTACCAGTCAGACTAGGCAATGAATTGAGTTACACACGCAGACGAGGATGCAAGCAACATTTGATGCGATAATTGCAATTTATCTTCCTAACCTAAGTCCCAATTGGCTCGACAAAACCTTGACAGAATAGTCCTAACACCCAATTTTCCATCAAATTAGAGCACTGAGACGAAACTAAATAAAAGGGCTACCAATTTCACTAATATAAGCACTCTAACATCCGAAGTACAGACACAGCCGGTAGCAAATACAGAAAACTTACACATAAATTTAATTTAACTAGAAAAATAAAAGAAGCATATAAATAAAAATCAAACCCTAAGAATCTGCAACTTAGTAGAGAAAGCAATAGCAACCCAATCAGGCTGAGAAGATGACCATTGCAACTGCTCAATTTCAGCACCAGCAGTGTAAGCTAAAATAGGGTCCAAACCACCTTCAACGGGCTGTCCCATAGAGGATAAATCCCAAATCAAAGCCTGAGAATCATCACCAGCTGTACAAATATGGCAAGAGCTGTGAGGGGCCCAAGCAATAGCATTTACGCTCGCATGATGTCTCTGCAACTCAACCACCGGTAACGTAGGAAACCTTATATCCAACACCACAACCTTTGAACTGTCCATTATTATGGTCGCCATGTACCTCGGATCCTGCTTGTTCCAACCCAACCGAACCAACGGCGTGTCGGGCTCCGAACTTTCGTAGATTATCGTCGAATGTTCTTTGTCCCGGAGATCAAAAACCCTGACCGATCCGTCCGCCGAAACCGACGCGAAAACACCCACTCCGCCCCACGCTATGTCGTATACCTCTTTGTCGTGTGCTATTAACTGGGTGTCCACCGTTTCTCTCTCTATGTCCCATATCGTACATGTCGTGTCTATGCTTGACGTTCCGATACGTTTCGGTTCGGCTTCGTTCCAGTCGAACGACGTTAATGGGCCGCAAAATTCGCTGCTTTTGTTCCCGTTTAGAAGGGATTTCACTTCCACCCGCGATTGGTCGTCGCTGATACGCCATATGCGGAGGAAATCACTTGATGTGGCTAACAGGTCCGGTTTTTGACAGTCTTTATCGGGTATGAACATGGTTTTTGTTGGTGGGTATGGGTGTTCGAATGATAAATTCGGGTCGGATCGGATTTCGCCGTTGGAATCGTCGAGTTGGACGATTTCGACCCGGTTTGGGTACTGTTCGAGAAGGCTGGCGATTGCGAGACGGTACTTTTTGTCACGGCGGACGCTCCAGTTCATGGCGTAGATGTGCCATGGTGCTTCGTAGGTGTAGATCTCGGAGCGTTTCTGTTGCTCGTCTGAACCGTCTTGAGTCGGATCGCTGCTTGCGCCCATTGCCTTTGAGGGTTTGGGAAATGGATAAGGAAAAGAAATAAAAGAAAGGAGGGACTAATCTAGAAGAATAGCAAAATATGATTCAATGGCAGGGAAAGAAATTGGTTTTATTGCTGGAAAGCAAAGCATAGAAGAAAAAATGCTTATAAAATGAACAAAAGAAGAACTAAACTATAGAGAAAGAATATAGTAGTAGTCAAGGGGTGTGTGTGGGCCATGGAGTACTATTTTGCAAGATAATGCTCTTTCTGTGTAAATAAAATTGATAATCAGGCCAAATTTTTACCAAGACTGAGTTTAACCCTCGTGTTCGTCTAATCTTTCATAAACTCTGAAATAAGTTCTATAAAGCCGGATACAAAATAATTTTTGTATTTTAAATCTCCTAACATCGGGAGCTACATTGTAATTTGCCTACTTTATTTTTTTAACTATTAGATGAAGTATTATCGAATAGTAATAAAATGATAAAGTGTACTTTATTTTATAAAAAAACAAAGTAACTGTAAAATGCATCCCTAACATCATACTTATCCTAAAATTAGGTGAATTCTACTGTTAGTAAACTGTACTTTGTCAAAAACAAAGTTATGATTGAATGCACCGCTAAAATTATAGACCAACGTTGTTTATACATTTAATTTTTCACAATTTTATCTCATTGTCTTAAAATTTACTTTTTTTTCACCATATTTAAACTTTTTTTTTATCAATATCAACTTCACAGCTAATAAAAATGCATTGACATGAAATTACAGACATCTAACATGACATGTAGAAAAAGTATTTAATCATTATAAAAAAAAGTTAAAATCAAAATTTAGGGTTGTTAAAAGTGTGATGTGGTAAATATATATTTGACCAGAATTATATAAATGTTCTAAATAACATACTTTCGTATTACACATATTTGTAATATCCAAAATACTTATATTTATTATATAAAAATTTATTAATAATTTTTAAGGTTTCAATAGAGATATTTTTGAAAAAATCAAATAATTTTATAAATAAAATTTAGTTTTGTTAATATTTGAATTTATCCAAAAATGCATATAATTTTAGGATGGATTGAATTTTTTTTAATTACATATTTTTTTATATGAGGTAGGGGATTTAAATATGTATATGGTTCTCTTTCATTATATATATATATATATATATATATATATATATATATTATCAATTTAATATATATTGTTCGACTAATTATTAGCTTATTGTTTGCAATCCATCTTCAATAATGTTAAATATTTCTAACATTTTAAAATTTATTATAAAAGTTAAGAAATTAAAATATTTGTGATGTTTTTACATATTTGACTTAGTAAGAGATATTTTTAATCGCTATATTATTTATTAAGAGGCAAGTTAGTAATAACAAAAAAAAACTCTCAAAAAGTAATATTTTAGAAATTGGAAAACCGATGCTTGGACTCAATTTACACATAAATTTCAACTTCCTTAATTTATAAAATTCATTTATGTCGGATGAATTAAGGTTGAAATACCAAAATAGAGGAAATCAATTTTTATCAAAATAATTATTAAATATTGAAGTAGTTTCATAAGAAGTATTCTCTAATATCGAGTAAAGATAAGAATTTTTCCAATATTATTCGAATGATCAGAGTATTTAAAAGAAACCATCTTATGTTTTGATGGTTTCTTCGCCTCTTTTATTTGTATAATTTCCGTTTTCTATTTTTATAATTACTTTTAACTATAACTTACTTGTAATCATGTTCAAAATCTGAAATCCAGATTTTAATTTAATAACTAACCAAAAGCACCCCATTCTCTTTACTTTGTAATCTAATATCGGATTGTATTTGCGCAGGCAGAATCCAATTTGTGTAATCATTCATTAATTAATGCACCCACACGTTACAAATTGCTGTTCAATTTTCTACTATCATTAAATGCATGGCATAGGACCATAGGAAAAGGTGTATTCTACGGTAATTTTGTTTTTCACAAAATAAAGTTTACTTTATAGATAACCATCATTGTATCATTAGATGTATTTTAATTCAATGGTGGCTATTATAAAGTAAAAATAAAGTAAGTGTAAAATAAAGTTATAGTAGAATTCACCATAGTAAAAAAGAAAATGAGAATTATGAAACTTGTATGGTACCAATCCATTTTAAGCGGACCGTAGATCAACACTACCATGTATGTAGGAGTAAAAGTTTTAAATTTCAAACTCACTCTTATCAAAGTATTAAAAAAAACTTGGGCTTAATCATCAATTTGCATCTTATGCTTGTCTAAAATATTCAATTAGGTTAGATTTTAATTTTTTTTTTCAATTTACCCATGTACTTGCCAACTTTTTACAGATTCTTCTTAGTCCTTTCCCTACTAGTTAATATTACTCTTCTAGTTCTCATCTTTTGCTTTTATTTCCTTTTAACTTTATTATAGTTATATTATTTTCAACATAGTTTTAGTTTTAACCAATTAAATCTACTATTTTTTATAAATTTTTTATTTAAGATTTTAAGTGTTTTATAATGTCTATTTCTAAAATTATTGTTTTATTTTATCCCTTTCACTTAAATCAAATAAACTTAAAATATTGACCAAAATTTTATATTATGTTACTCATATCACTACAACAAAAGAAGGATTGATATTTTTATTTTAAAATTTCAATTATTAGCCTAAAAAATTTTAGAAAAAAAAAATGGACTCGGATACTGCTGTCTCGAAAGGTAATTAGAGACAAATACCGGTGAGACAAAATAAAAAGTCTCTAAATTCATAATTAGTGACAAAATTAACTGGTTTAGAACATAAAATTTAATAGTATATATTAAAATTTAAAATGATTATTTAGACACAATTTTTTCTATTGTTAAAAATAATAATGTTTTGAGACAGATAATTCAGTTCTTGAATGAAATTTTGAATATGAAAATTTTATCTTTTAAAGTAATTAAATTTTAAATTGGATATATAAATTCAGGATATAAACCTTTTATTATTTAAAATAAATTTTAGATTAAATTTTTTGTTGTAACAATTAATTAGTTATATAATAAATTAACAAGTAGCCATTTTTGAAGATCTGTTTTATAGATCTTAAGTAAATTAACTAGATAAAAACTAGATTAGTCATGCTCATTTTATTTAAGTGCGTTGAAATATTAAAAAGTGTCATTAGGGCATTAAACTTGGTTGTAAAATTTACAATAATATGAAAATTATAATTATGCTACTTACATCAGGTATCATTTTTATTGGTACTTTAATTCTATTTTAAAATATAAATTTTATATTTTATTTGTAATTCAGGGGAGGCCGGATCAATGAAAGTTAAAATTTTTAGACTTATAAATTAATTTTATAAAATTTTTAAATTAACATTAAGTAAACTCTAAAATATAAATTCTAATTAAAAAATAAATATTTTATATTTTATTTATAATCAAGGGGAAGTAGGATCAAATGAAAGTTAAAAATTTTAGACTTATAAATTAATCTTATAATTTTTTAAATTACCACTAAGTAAACTCTAAAATGTAAGAAATAAATTCAATTTATATTTCAATCATTTTTTAACTAAAATTATTTTTAATGTTATTATATTTTTGAAGAGTAGTAAAAAATATATATAAAATGTATACAATTATATAAAAAATAAAATTTAGTAACATTGAAGTGAAGTTTGGAAATCCGTCTAGTAACTATAATAAAGCTAAAAGGAAATAAAAATAAAAGATATTAAGATAAGGATTGGAAGAGTAATATTGACCAGTAGAAAAAGGATAAAATAAGAGGAACCTGGAAAAGATTGGTTAGTACATGGGTAAATTGAATAAAAAATTAAAATCTGACCTAATTAAATACTTTAGACAAATATGAGGTGTAAATTGATGATTAAGCAAAAACAACTTGTATGGGACGTTTTAATAGAGATGTTTTAAGGATGTTTTTATGAACAAATATATTATGTATAAAGTGTTTTTTTTTTATTTCGTATTGTGTATAAAGTTGATAAATGGTTTTAGTTAAATAAAAATACTCCCATGAAAGATTTAATTCATTGTATAAAATTTCCTTTCATAATGCTCAATTAAATTGCAACTTGGCATTTTAAGCTAAGGGGACTGTTTTTTTCAAGATAGTCTGCGCTTGCGCTTGCGTCTGCGGAGAAAAGTATTCGAAGTAGCAGTGGATTGGGTGTTTTGCATGTGGGGGGGGCTTCTTCATACAAATACAAAGGTAAATCATTTCTGAAAGTGATGTGTCATAACTTTCTTTACCAACGCATAACTTTGTGTCCAAATGTAATCAACTACTATGGACTAAATATTGGGTCCTCTTTCGTGCTTTCCTGTACTACTTGTTGAAGAATTCCAATAATATATACACAAATTTAATATTACTATTTCATCTTTTTAAAATTTTTATTTAAATTAATTTGATTCTAATACACACACACATATAAGTGGGAGGGGG
>CANYLF011697186.1:0-16495 GCA_948193215.1 Bocquillonia castaneifolia | reverse complement strand
GTGTGTGTATTCAATTTTAAATGTATTTAATAATTTAAGGTGTTTTTATACAAATTTTATAAAAGTTAAAGGGTAACTAGTATAATATAACAAACTATAGGGGTAAATAATAGTTTAACTAATAAAATTTTTAACAAATGGAGGATAAAGTAGAATTTAACAAAATGAAGGGATGAAAAAATTGATTTTTGAAACACAGGAGATAAAAAATGGAATACACCAACCCTCAGGGGCAAAGAATAATAACAACTAAAAAAAACTATAGAACTATTAAAATTGCCTTAAAAATAGATAATGAAAGTTATCAAAGAAAAAGTTCATAAAGTTTATTCATGAATTTTATTATGCGATACTTAAATATTTTTTTTTTTACCTTTTCAATTATATAAAATTGTTTAAACTTATAAAAAAAAGTTGTTTAAGGATTGTAAATTTAGGTATGGAAATGGGATGGGTTTTTCCAAATACCCGCTACGATCCGATCCGATCCGAATAAAGCAAATCCGGATAGGTTTTTTTTTTATCGGATTTGGGACATATACAGATTTCAATTTTACTATCCGAATCGGATTCGGATTTCACCCTCTAGATATCCATTATCCGAATCCGATTCTATTATAGGATTCGGGTATAGAATATCCGCATCAGATATCTGATTATTTAAACAGATAATGGGTGCCGGATACTCATTTACATGTTAATTGAAGAAAATAAAAAATATTTTTAATTAAAATTTAATATTTTGTATTAATTGGATATCCAATACGAATTGGGATATCCACAGGTATATTCATTCGGATTTGGGACAACCACAGGCATATTCATTCAGATTTGGAACGGATACTTATATTTTCTATCCGGATTCGAAATGGATTCGGGTAGTTATATAATTAAGTGAATACGGATTTGGATGTGACTTATTGGGTGGATATCCAACCATTGCCATCCCTGATTGTAATCAAAATATAACTCTACATTTAATTACTTACCATAATAAGATTGAATAAAACTCTATGTACATTTAAAATATAAAATACAAATAGAGTAGAAAATGCAGGAGCTCAACATTTTTTAGAGAATAAAATAATTAAATTCAAATATAAATAAAGTAGAAAAAGTATGAGTTTTTGCATGTTCAGGCTTGGCAGGCTCAAACTCGGTTCATTTATATTTTGAGAAGCTCGAGCTCGATTCAAAGTTGAACCAGTCAAGCTCAAACTCAGCTCGCTTATCACCTAAACAAGTGATATACAAGCCGAGCTCGAGCTGAGCTCGTTTATCACCTAAATGAGAAAGAAATGAACTGAGTTCGTTAAGAAAGAAACGAGCTTAAAACAAGTCCTAATGAACAAAATGCACTTAAAGGAACAAAATTTGATAATACCATACATAATCTAAAATATTGGCACATTTCAAAATTCAACCAAACATAACAATCTAATTTTTTAAGGACATCCAGTACAACAAAATCAAATCTTAAAACATCAATAATAATTTCAGAACTCAGTTTCTTCTCTTCATGCTCCAAATTTCAAACAATGATTTTAAACTCCTTAATCTCATCTTGTTCTGAAAAGAAACAATATCACATTAGTAATTAGCAACATAGAAATCAAGTTTGATGAGTCTTGGATGGACTGAAAATTCATGGAAGTCTCATTTAAGTTTGACATTCTAAACACTATATAAATGTTTATATATTTAAAATCTCAACTAAATTGAAATCAAGCATTGATAAGCACTCCACTAAATTCCAGCATTGAAGTTTATAACCTTCCAAACATACTGAATTGACTTCACACACGAGTCTAGTATATATTAAAAAATAAAACACAACAGAAGCTAGTCAAGAGAATGAGATAGATTCTAAAGTAGAATAAAGGCAGAGTCTGCCCATTGTGTAATAGCATATTGAAAGGCACAGCTGAATCAGAACACTCTAATTCCCCAGTAATTGAACAAGAAATATGGTCAACACCCTACTGGGCAAGCATTAAAAACACCACTAAGCTCAGAACACTCTCTAATTCCCCAGTAATTGAACAAGAAATATGGTCAACACCCTACTGGGCAAGCATTAAAAACACCACTGCTTAGTGGTGCCTTTAAAGCACACACCACTACGTTCAAAACTCACAGGCCTATTCCTAATACAAGCCGCCATATGCAACAGAGAAAAAAGCAGAACAAGACTTCAAAAAAAAAAAAAAAAACAATTAACAGTAATTAAAACACAGCAAACAACAACGATGGCTGCATATAAATGGAACATAATGCAGTTTACTAACCCATCTAGAAAAAAGAAAAAATTATAATAACATGGCCAGTAGATGCGGTTTCAGGCAGCAACAGGGTCTCTAATAACAACAAAGAGATAGAGAAGGGCTTGTTTTCTAACATTTTTAGCTTGGTAATGGTGACTATATCAAAGGTGAAAAGTGCTTACCCTGATGAACAAAGTGAAATCTTGAGGTCTCAGTTTATTCATCGGATTGAACCTATTCATCCACCTCCAAACCAAAATCCTCTCTTCTCCGATGGAAACGGTACCCAGTCAGTCCTCTCTCGTTCAGTTTATTCGTCAGATAAATCTAGAGGGCAACCAAAATCCTCAGGTTTCAGACCTCAACCAAAAGCCGTACAGCCACCACCTTGCAGCGGAGAGAACGGAGAAAGAAGTGAGTTTTCCTTCTTCTATTGAATGGAGTCCAAGTCTAATTCAGTGGAAGCTTAGAATTGAATAGAAGATGATGGGAGATGAAACCTTGTAATCCATTTGATTTGTTTTTTTTTTTTCCATGATAATAAACCAAATGAAGGAATTCAAACTTTTGATCAATTTCCACATCAACAGTGTAATTCAGATATATCTATAATCTTGCATACCCTTCTTTAAGAAAATAACATTTATGCACCTCTCTGTTCTTGATGGACTCGCTGAAGTACTGACCGGAGAGCCGCCGCTGCCACCCCGTTCATCTCAACGGATGCTGCCGTTGTTGCCATGTCAGATTGTTGTTGTGACGTATTATTATTGCTTTCTAGTTCCTCTTCTTCTTCCGATTAGTTCATCTCTGTTTTGGTGGTTGACATTTCACTCCTCATATTTATTAAAAACGCTGCGTTTTGGTCCAGGTTAACTAAGGAACTCCTTATGAATGTTAGCTTAGGTTTTGAAGTTAACAGCCTAGACAACACAGAAGACGTTAGAAGTGACAATGAGAGAGCTATTAGGGAAGAAACGACATTGTAGGATGATGGGAGAGAGATAATGGAAGGGAATATAAGAGGATAGGAGGAGCAGATGCAGCGGCGAAGAGCTGAAAAGGAAATAGATGAAGTTGAAGAGAATAAATTAGGCATTAAATAAAACTATAATATAGAGATTTTTTTTATAATATAGATTTAGATGAAATGATGACACACCAAACGATTTGTTCATTTGAAAGTGGAGATACGGCGGATTGAGGATAAAAATTGATCCGGACAACATGACCTGGACATGAATTATCTACCGCTAGACATGAATTATCTATAATCTTAGTATAAATTGCTTCAAGTTATAGATTGCTTTCACTTCAAACATCTACGATCGAATATAATATCCCTTTCAATAAATTTGATCGTCAACTTCGGACAGTTGCTCTCCCTCATTACTACGTAGATACGCCACTGTGAAGAACATACATAACAAAGAGGAATATGTCAAAAAAAAAAAGGAATTTTACCATGGACTACAATTCTACTACTAGAAAGGGAAAGGACTCCCCTGCTTGGTTTCTTTAATCTTGTTAATTATGAACTAAAAATATTTTATATGATCTGTTATTTTAATTAAAATTGCTGAAATTTATTATCTTGGTTATCAATTTACAGCTTTATTAACGGAATTTGTTGCTGTTACATTTTCTGTCAATAGAGTGGCTTGGGTGTCCTAAAAAACATACAACTCAATTTATTTGTTCCAAAAAAAATAATTAACAGCCAATCTGTTCTTTGGAGTAAACATTAGTGGCACCTTTTCCCATTAAGTTTTCTACTACTTTTCTTTAGTCACGATTGGATACTCGGTACCCTTAGCCTTAGCCCACATGCTCTCACTTAGTCTTAGCCCACATGCTCTCACTTAGTCTCAGCTAGAACTGCGTAGTTTTGACTAATACTTATTTAGTTTTAGTTTTATTTTTTTAGATAATATAGTTTTAATTAAAACTAAACAACTAATATATGTTTTTTAACATAAACTACTAATATTTTTGAAAGTAAAAATATTTATAAATTTAATTTATAATAAATTAACTAATAAATGTATTTATTAAATTAAAAATACATAATTTTTTAATTACTTAAATATGGAAAAAAAAAAATTAAACTTGAGTTCTCTTTTTTATATATGTACAATTTTTTAACTTATATATGAACAAACTTAAAGTTTTAAAAAAATCAAGGATCTCACTTATTAAATTCATATGAATCTTATGTTTATTCTTAATCAAATATATCATATTATAAAATGATTTTAAATAGATTTAAATTTATGATCGAGTCTCATTTATTTTATTTTCAAATATAATTAACTATATTTTCTAATTTTAAAAAAATTGTTCATTATATAAAACACATATGACAAATCTACCAAATATTCTTAGCTAGATATAGCCTACCATATTATTTATATACTAAATAAATTATATCTGTTTATAATTATTTGTACCCAAAATAATTTAGCCCATTATAGGGCAGGCCTGATGGATAAGTCCTTGTAAAAAAAAGATTAGACCTGGACTTACAGAATAGTCATAGATGTCACAGCCACATAACCTAAGCTTCCGAGTAAAAGGTCTAGGTTTGAGAAGGACGATAAGAAATAGGCCTGTTATCATAGAGAATATACTGTTGGAAAATTTAATCACGCGAGATAAAAAGAAATGCCAAGGGAAGTCATACAAGTGAGACTTGAGTACAGCTCTTGACAGAATAGGAACATGGTCAGGATAAAAGAAAGGTTAAAAGGCCATTACAGAGCCCAGTTCTATTGGTCTCAACCTGGCGGAATCATTGATAATAGGGGAATCGTAGACCAGACCTGGCCTTTATGGGTCATAACAATATTGGACTTTTAGGGGAGCTGTCTGAAGTGTTGACAAGCTAGAGAAATGATAAGAACCATTAGAATAGTGGTGGATGAAGGAAGACATAAATGCCCAAGTATTTTGGCAGTGTGATAGGGGTGAAGATCACATCCAGCTGGAATGGGCTCTGTCAAGGAGAAAAGAGTGGGGTGTGATGGATATAGAAGATTCCCATGATCAATAGATAGTGAGGAAGTAGGAGACTTTAGTGCAAGGCATGGATATGGACAGTCCTAGCGGCTGGTAGGCAGGATCCCATGTGTAACAAGAAGGCTGAGAAAATAGCCAAGACACGGAGGACTGGGGAGAGTGGCAACACAAAGAAATCACAAGTAGACAAGTGGGTCCGGCTATAAACACACACCCTCGAAGCTCAAGGAAAGGTGGATATGGTGATAACGGCTACATTTCTTACCGTTTCTACGAGGAAATTGCTCCATACCAAGAAGGACCATGACTAGTATAAATAGAAGAAGGACGATCAATCCAACAATCAAACTTCAACAACTCTCTACAACTTAGATCAATCTAGCTTACTTTCAACATAACTTTATTTTTCCTATTCAGTTCAATTTTCATACTGTAATCTTTTCAATTACAATCTAAGCTCTGTTAATTTCCAGTGCAATTTAATTTCATTTTAATTATAAGTCTCAGTCAATCATTGCCTTTCATTTCCTAGTCTCTTTAGTTTATTTCACAAGCAATTAGCCTTCAATTACATAGCCAGTTCTACTAGCCATTCTACTCCACACTAGATCTGCCAAAATAGTTTCTTTTTCCACCAGTTCTACTAAGTTTTTAGTGGCATTGTGGGATACTTTCGTAGTGGATCCACACACATAAAATGTTTGACAAGTCAAGTACATCGGTTGAGAGACCTTCAATCTCTGGCACATCCAAAGCAAAGCGCACAATTGGAGTAAATCTGTTCTAGGACTAGTACCATCACTGAGTCCACTAGTTCTCAAAAACAGGTGGAACTACTACAAATTAAAGCAAATACTTCATTATTGATTTAATAAGTAAAATAATAACTATTACACTTAAAAATAAGGGTAAATTACCATTGTCTCCTGAGGTTTACCAAAAATAACTACTTCATTTATGACTTTTAAAAGTCAAATGTTTCCCCCATGACGTTTATCAAAATTAACTACTTCCCTCATCTGTGCTTCACACCATCAAAGAAGGGACCAAATTTGAAAAATAAAATACAGTTTAGCCAAAAAAACTTTTTTTTTATCAAAAATTAATTCAATTTGGTCCAAAATTTATTTTTCTTTCAAAAAAAGTCCATAAATTCATAAAAAATTATTAAATTTACATAATAATTTTAAAATTTTTATATATTATTTGGGATTTATAAAAGATAGAAATAAAATTTATTAAACTACTTAAAATATTATTTTAAAATTTAAAATTTATTAATTATATAAACTAGAAAAATGAATTTGATACTATTTAACCAAAATTTATAAGTCAAATAAATTTTATACATGTATAAAATAATAAATATTAAATTATTCAATCAAAATCATAAAATTGTTACAAAATTTGATATAATTTTAAAATTTATAAACTTATGATAATAACAATTTATAAAAATATAAAATATTTACTATAAAATTTTTTCATAATTATTGAAACTCAATAAATTTATATATATGATTTATAAAAAAATAGAAATAAAATTTATAAAACAACTTAAAATATTATTTTATTCACTAAACTTATATAATTTAGAAAACGAAGTTGATAGTATTGATTAAAATTTATAAGTGAAAAAATCTTTGTGTATAAAAATAATAAAAATTAAGTTATTTAAACTCATAAAATTATTGTATTTGATATAATTTTAAAAATTTGTAATCTTAAGATAATAGCAGTTTAAAAAAACATAAAATATATTTACCAAAAACAATTATTATAATTTTTTTCAAATTGTTATTATCTTAAACTTCCCAATTTGAAATATATTATAAGCTTAAATTTATAGTTACCTTTTTTTCAAATTGTTATTATCTGAAGATTACCAATTTTTTAAAATAATATTAAAATTTATAATTTTAATGAGTTTGATAAAATAATTTAAGATTTTTTATTTTATATATGCATAAAAATTATTTGACTTATAAATTTTGGTTAAAATTATCAAATTTATTTTTCTAGTTTATATATAATTAATGAATTTTAAATTTTAAAATAATATTTTAAGTAGTTTAATAAATTTTATTTCTATTTTTTTATAAATCCCAAATAACATATAAATAATATTATGTAAATTTTATAATTTTTTTATGAATTTATGGACTTTTTGAAAGAAAAATAAGGTTTTGGAGCAAATTGAATTAATTTTTGACAAAATTAAGTTTTTGGGCTAGACTACATTTTATTTTTTAAATTTTGGTCCCTCCTTTGATGGTGTGAAATACGGAGAGGGGAAGTAGTTAATTTTGTTAAACGTCAAGGGGGAAACAGTTGACTTTTGAAAATTCATGGATGAAGTAGTTATATTTGATATCAGAGGGCAATAGTAATTTACCCTAAAAATAATTTCAAATAGTTTGTCATGGAATACCAATTTTTTTTATTTCTTATATATAAACAATGATTTGGTATGATCTTTTGTTTGATGATTCAGGGGATCCAGTACTAGCATAATCAGTTAAAATGGCATCTTCTCGAGTTGAGTTTGTCTTCCTTGCTATTCTTCTCTGTTCGGGTTTTGCTTATGTGGATTCTCATGATGGTGAGTTCTTAATGTTTCCTTTATTTAGTTATTGGGAAAATTTGTTACCAATTTACCACATAAAAAGAAAGCAGGCATTTTTTTTTATTTATTTTGAAACCCGTAATTGTACCTTAGCGGTTGATAAAGGTACAAAGTTTAAAACTTTAGTTTATTTTAACATTTCATTGATTAAGATACTAGACTTTTTTTTGTTAGATGGTTTAGGTGCTAATTTAATGATTGATTTCATGGTACGGGGTAAAGTCCCAAATGGCACCTAGAGGGGTGAATAGGTGATTATAGGTGATTAAAGCTAATGACTATAAATTGAGAGTAAATGCGGATATTAAAAACTCAAGCAATTTATAGTGGTTCGACTAATTAATCGTTGCCTACATCCACTTTCCGAAGACTCTTGAGATTCCTCTAAACAATCAGAATTACAAGTGTTTATGGACTAAACCTTACAAGTGTTTTCAAGGCTACACACCTAACCTATCTAAACCACCCCTTGAGTTCTCACACTAAAACCCAAGTCTCAGCTGTTTCAAAGGCTAATACTTAAACCTTTCACAAGAGTTCCTAACTCTTACACCCACATACAACTCAACATTGATTGTGTGAATAACAAAGAGCATACAAGGCTCACAACAAAAATTAATAAAGATGTTTTACTAGAAAGCTTAGAAACGAGCAAATAGTGCTTTTAGGGTTTGAATTCTTCGATATGAAGTTGTATAACCCTAAGAGAGTGTTTAGACACTCTATTTATAGTCTTTAATACTTATCTAGCCGTTGGAGTAATTTAAAAAACAAATAGAGCCATTTTTGTCCTTGAGACAAGTCATTTTGGAAGCTTCTATATAAGGTACACATGATCGTGTGTCCTATGTGTCAAGCTCCCATTGATTCTGGTGAAATCCACTTGGCTCACTGAAGAACACACACGATTGTGTCTACTCCACACATGATCGGGTTTTATGGTCGTGTGTCCAAGACATGACTTAAAGTCAAGTGTGAAGCTCGTGTGTAAACCTTCTTCATTTTCTCGAATATCTGCAGTCCTAGAATACACACAATCGTGTCTCCCAGACATATGATCTTGTGTCTTCTGCAGCAACTTGATCTTTGAATGCCCAGGGGACACACTATTGTGTGTCTCAAACTCCTAATCGCATGTCCTCTGCTGTCAAAAGAACTTGATCATTTATGCACAATTAATCTTATGAAAATAGTTAGATATAATGATTTAGGGTTAGTTGTTTACATCAAAAGTGATCTTAGATCAACAGGGGGTATTGGCAATTTCAAAGTTTTTTTAAAGGGATGTGTCATGTGTGTACTGTAATCGATAAGGGGTTGGCTAAGAGAATGTGTTTGCTTATGATTAATATGTTTAAAGATATGTGTTAAAACAATATTTGGCCTCTACTTTTTTACACATACTAGCTTGAAGCCTGCGTGATGCATGGGAAAATTTATTTTATAAATATCTATTGATATTTTAATTATTAAAAATATATTGTATATTTTTTAATTAATAAAAATTATTTTAATTTGTTTATAGATTTTGAATTTCTATGTATAAATGATTGGTGCACAAAAAATTATTATATAAAATAAATGTTATTAAATATTAAAATTAAGTAAAAAGCTATAATAAATAGTAAATATATAAAAGTAAATGAAACAGTTTATAAAAGATAAAATAATAAGAGAAGTGATTAAAAGATCAAGTTGATTCAAATCAATTGGGTTATTATTGAAATTTACTTTGAACATGACTTTTTATGCTTAAAATATTTATTAATCACAATTTTTATAAACCACCTAAATTTGATTCACATATCATTATTGAAATAATAAATATGTAAAATTAAATTAAATAGTGAATTGCTAGTTATTGCCATATAAGTATATTAGTTTTGGAATTCACTTAATTTTGCTCAAGCGCGTGGAAAAATTTTACTAATTATTAAAAATTTTATATATAAATTAATAACATGAATAACAACCCTACCATGTCGCGCTCTCTCATTGGCCAGCATCCCAACCAAACCCTAACCCACAAAACACCATTCCCAAACACTTTCCGATCATGTTACCAGCCACACCCCCACCTCTGACAGCCAAGTAATCTTCTTTGAGGGTTACCCAAGCGGATGGACTGTGAACGACCTACATAGGGTTTTCATTCCCAATAATATGCATGGGATGATAACTCTAGCAGTGAAAAAGAATGTACGTAACTTGCACTTTGGATTCCTAAGAGTGCATCAGGATCTCAGCTTGGCTATGGTGATCAAACATATCAATCAGAATACGATTGGAACTTTCCGATTGAGAGCATATCCAGTGAGATACCTACAGAAGCCATTCCCTAGCGCTAAGCCTTCTCCCAAGAATTCTGAATCATGACCTGCTAGCCCGAAGATAATTTTCAAACCTGCTCTCAGGGAAGGACAAACTTATGTGTTTGTCGCCTCTCCAGAAGAGGACCATGATGTTGAGACACAAAATTTCAAATTCAAAGGGACTGCCTCTATACCGGAATGGGCTGCAAATTCATGTGTTTTGGTTCTGAGAGATCTGAAGAAGATTGTTAATCTTCATGAAACTCTAGTGGGGAAAGGATTTGCTTTTAAAAGAATTACCCCGATGGAAGGTATTCGTGTCCTTGTAACCTTTCACTCTCATGATGCTTTCTAGGGTTTTATGGAAGGGGATAAGTGGTATCTCAATGATATAGTGAAAGACTTCCTATTACTAGAGGATTGCCATGCTTCAGATGAACGCTTTGCATGGATTGATGTGTTTGGTATTCCACCACGATATCTAACTGCTCAGGTCCTGGAATTTATCGCATCCAAGTTTGGCAGATTCATTGGCTTTCATGATGATTTCTTTCGTCTGTCATGGATTAATGTTGTGACATGTTTTTTAGCAATACCAGGCAGCCCTATAAATGGAAAGTACAAGGTTGAGGTTAATTCAGAGACCTTTACTATCCATGTATACAAATCTGCTGATCAAATACATTTCTCAGTGGAAGAGGATGATGTGTTATCAGAGGAGAGTGAAAAAGAGAATTTTGATACTGAGAAACCGTCAATAGAGGATGGGAAATTACTACTGAAGGTAATGGTTGTGTACAAACTGAGCAGGTTGTTGACACTGTTTTATCAGGCATCAGAGAGGAAGCTACAACTCAGCTGGCTACTTTAGAAAAGAATGATGCTAGTGGTTAAAATAAGCAGAAATCAAGGAGAATGTCAGCACGTGGTGAGATGGGTTCTACAACAACCCCGATATCAGACAGCATAAATATTGGGAATCGTAACCTTATCATTCGAGAAAATATGGAAAGGGCTTCTACAACTCCACTGCCAGATGAAATAGAAGAAACTTAGAAGCTAGGGAATTCACTTGGATTGTTTTTAGAATCAGACAAAGAGCAGGTTATTCAAAGGTTGGAGGTGATTATCAATTAGACTTCGCTTCTTCCCGAGGTTTTTTCTACTGTTATTTATGTCGTTGAATTTCTTGTGTTGGAATTGTCGTGGGGGGTTTTTAAATTCTTCTAAATAGCGATTTCTATAACATATGATTTCTGTGCATGGTTTACATTTCTTTAGTTTAATTGAATTAAAAAAGGAGGATGTTGATGGTTTGTTTCTTCATAACTACTGGGGTCATTCTGATTATGGTTTATTTTTTGTCTCGTTTAATGGTAATTCAGGGGGGTCTGATCTTCACCTAGAATTCGGTGAGAATTACTTGTTCTTTAATTTCTTCAACCTCTAGATGGTTATTGGTGAATATTATTAGTGGGGAGTTGAATATCTGTATTTTGATGGTCTATGGTTCTATTGATACTGCTGAAAGATGTCTTTTATGGGCTGATTTACTTCCAATTATTATGTCTCATCCTAACATGGTTGTTTGTGGTGATTTCAATGAGACATTGCATCCAGCCGAAAGGTCCAATGGCACTTTATCCCCTGCGATTCTGGCTTTCCAAGACTTTATCAATAATGTTGAACTTCATGATATTTCACTGTATAGCAGATCTTATACTTGGCATAATGCATCATCCTTTTCTTGAATAGATAGAGTTTGTGTCTCAAGCAGTATTATTTCTTCTTGGCCCTTCCTCTCGGCTATGACAGTTGACGCTACTCTCTCGGACCATTTCCCAATTATTTTTAAATCTTCTATTAATTATAATTGGGGAGCGAAGCCCTTTAGATCATTCAACACATGGTGGAATGATGAGAGTTTTCTTCCTTTTGTCTCTCAATCTCGGTCTAATATTTGTTCTACTAAAGCTATTTGCTCTTTGTCTAGAAAATTATCTTCCTTTCACAGTAAAATAAAACACTGGAATATTGAACATTTCGGCAATATGGATAAGGAGATCAATAAGCTAGAAGCTGAAATCCTGAATAAGACATCTAATGATGTTCCTAGACCGTTAAATCAGCATCAACAGTGTGAGTTGGGAGATTTAAAATCTCGATTGGCTAGTAAAAGGAGACATAAAGAGTCCATCTGGCATCAGCAATCTAGAGTCAGATGGACAGTGCTTGGGGATAATAACACTACATTCTTTCATAGGATGGCGTCTACACACTTTTGAAATAATAGAATAATAAAAGTAGAAGATGAGAATGGTACTCACGTTCATCCTTTCCAAATAAAATATGCTATTTTCAGTTTCTATAAGAATTTATTCAAGGCGGAGGGTGAAGTGCCTTATTCTCTAGATGGATTGAATTTCTCCACTATGTCTCCTGAGGATAATGAGTTCCTTATTAATCCATCCTCTGAGGAAGAAATTTGGTCTTCTATTTCTTCTTGTGGTGCTAACAGAGCACCAGGACCGGGTGGTTTCAACTTCTACTTCTACCTCTACCACAGAGCCTAGCCTTTTATGAAAAAGGAGATTATGGAGCTTCTTAATGATTTTTACTCATCAGGTTACTTCCCAGCAAACCTGAAAACATCCTTCATAATGCTTATTCCGAAATTAGCGGGATCTTGCTCCCTTAAAGATTTTTGGCCAATATGTTTAATTAATGGCATTTACAAGATCTTGTCCAAGCTTCTATCCTTCAGGCTCTGAAGTATTCTTCCAAGATTAATTTCTGCTTCTCAATTTGCATTTGTGAAAGGCAGAAACATTCATGAGTGCTCTTTCATTGCCTTTGAGATTGTTTACAGAGTTCATACTTCGAAGAGACCTACTTTCCTCTTGAAACTAGACTTTCACAAAGCCTTCGACAGTGTGTCTTGGAAGTTCTTAGACTCAGTTATGGCAAGTATGAATTTTTCTAACACTTGGATATCCTGGATGAGGAGCTGTAGGGCTGATTCTTCAATCTCTATTTTGGTTAATGGTGCTCCTACTAAGCCCATTTACCTTCATAAAGGTGTGAAGCAAGAAGACCCCCTATTTCCATTTTTATTTATTCTAGAAGTATAGGGGCTCAAGTAGATGATTGATAGGGCTATGGTAGTGGGTCTAATTTCAGGTTTCAAGTTTGAGGATGAGTCAGAGCATTTATCAATCCTCCAATTTACAGATGATACTCTCTGTTTCCTTCCTGTAGTGGAAACGGAAGTAGTTACATTTGTAAGACTTCTCATATGCTTCGAGGTAATACCAGGTCTGAAAATTAACTACTCCAAAAGTTTCTTAATTGGAATTGGTGTCCTGAGTTCCTTCACATATCACTGTGCCAATATCTTCAAATGTAAGGTGACTTCTCTTCCAATTAATTACTTGGGAATTCCTTTGTCTTTTAAGACTTTGCTAATTTGTGATTGGGAGTTTTTGATGAGTAAGTTCACCTCTAAGTTGGCCTTATGGAAAGGATCCAGTTTATCATATGCAGGGAGACTTACTTTGATTAAATGGGTTCTCCATAGAATGTCGGTTTACTTATTCTCACTTTTTAAACTGCCAATAGCTGTCATTAATAAACTGGAATCTTATATGCGAAACTTCTTGTGGAAGGGTGATCCAGCAGGTAGGGCTTTTTATAGAATCGGTTGGAATAAAATTTGCTTGCCATTTGATTCAGGTGGTCTGAACCTTCCTTCCTTGAGGGTTAAAAATTATGGTCTGCTTTTTAAATGGGTATAGAGGTCTCAGACAGCATAGACTCTTTGTGGGTCAAAATTTGTATCGGCAACTCTGCTCTTATTTCCTGGAATAGTTTCTTAACTGTAGAGGGCAAGTTTTCTTCACCTATATGGAAAGGTATTCTTTCCGTAACAGTTCAGCAACAAGACCTTTGGGATTTCTTCATCACCAATATTTCTTTTAAAGTTGGCAAGGGTAATCGTATCAGCTTCTGGTTTGACAATTGGTTTCAAAATAACTCATTGTCATCTTCATTTCATGCTTTATACCAAAAATCTGCAGATCCTTTGATCTCTGTTAAAGATGCTTTTTCTGTGCTTTTTACTTCCATGGGCAGACCTACTTGGACCCGTTCTTTGCACATCTCAGACAAAGAAACACTGCTGCAACTTAAGAATGATCTGCTTCCCACGCAGCTGGATGATATCTGTTTTGATAATATAGTTTGGAAGGGCGGTAAGGGAGGTCTGTTCTCAGCAGGATCCTTTATCAAAGGATTCAACCAGTAGTTGAATACTCAAAATTTGTCTACAATTCCTTTTAATACTTGTTGGCAGTCCATTTGTGTACCTAAATTAAGTTTTGTATCTGGTCCATGCTTCACAATAGCCTGCCGGTTCAAGCCTTCCTTGTGAGTCGTGGAATTCTGAATTTGGACAATGCGACCTGTGCATATTGCCCAGAAGTTGAAACGTAGGACCATGTGCTCCTGCATTGCACTTGGGCCACATCAGTTGGGTCTTCTTTATTCTGTTGGATGGGGATCTCGTTTGTCATTCCCAACTCAGCTGCTGATTTCTTTTGTCTATGGTCCATTTTGGGTAAGAATGTTATTCAGAAATCCTTTTGCACTTCTCTATGGATGCTGTTTTGCTAGGAAATTTGGAAACAACGGAACCGAACCATTTTTCAACATGCAACTTTGGAAGACATTTTGTAGAGAAGTCTATACTTGGCTTTATTCTTTGTAAAGATTAGATTTCCTCATTTTCCTTACTCTACAAGCATTGTAATTAGTAATCCTTCTGCTTTCTTAGAGCGATAAGTTTTTCTCTTCTTCAATAAAATCTTCAGTTATCAGAAAAAAAAAATGAATAACAATGTAATAAATGAAACTTACATAAATTTTATTATTAAAATAAAATTTAAAATATAAGTATATCTTTTAAATAAATTAAGATATATGAATATTAATTTAATATTTATGGTGATTTATCAACATCTACTTAATAATTTATCAAAAAAATTCATGAAAAAAACATCTATTTAATAAATATAATACATGTGAATTTTATAAATTAAAGTTATTTACTTCTTATTGCCGAATATAAAATATCAGAAAATTATTGTTAAGAATAATTTTATTTTTACTAAACAATTTCATCATTATAATACACTATATATGTGTGTTTAGTGTTTACCATCATATGAAAATAATAAATTTTACAAGTAAAAACTAAATTTTTGACATCAACTTGAAAGTAGTAATATACAATATTTAAAAAAGTTATAGATTAAATTGGTTTAATAAAGCGAAATGTTTTGCATAATAATTCTAAAATTATATATATATATATATATATATATATATAAAATTTAATATTATATTTATAACAATAATACAATTTTAATTATTTGTCTATACATATCAATAGAATGTTAAGTTATTATCTTACTAAATAAATATGAATTAAATTTTATAAGATATCTTAATAATTTTATTAAGTACATAATTATTATTTTTTACTAACTTTCAAAATTTGTGATTGTGAAAATAAATAAAAAAAATTTGGTTAACCAGATATCAATACAGAATAAAAAAGTTTTAACCAATTTTAAATTTCTTTTTCCATTCAGATTTTTTTAATATTAAAAAGACTTTAAAATATTGGAATCATCAGTCTGTATATGAATTAAAAAAATTCATATTTATCTTTGTTTTTCCTTAAGTTTTAGTTATTTTATGCATAGAAAGTAGTAGTATTGTAGAGGAAAGGAAAATAATACTAAAAATTAAGTGTAAAAAAATTAAATACTGAATTTTCACTACTGGATATAATAAATATTGAAAATTTTAAATTTCCAAATTCAAAACTTTACTTGATGAATTTAATATATGGAAATACTAATTTTTAATTCAATATTTTTAAAATTTGATTGTTAATATATATTATTAAAATATATAACTAAAACTATAAATATATAATATTAAAAGTAATTATAATCATATATATATATATATATATATATATATATATATATATATATATTGATAGGTGGAGTACACATGCACCCATCGGAGTATTCTGGATCTCGTTTTACAGTTATCCAGACTAATCTCCGGCTGAGAGAAGTCCTATCTCTCTCCCAACGGGGTGAGGCTCGAACTCGAGACCTTCCTTGATTGGGGCTTCCTTGTCGAGTGACTTTGCCACTAAGCCAAGACCCCTTTGGTTATATATATATATATATATATATATA
>CANYLF011696271.1:0-18699 GCA_948193215.1 Bocquillonia castaneifolia | reverse complement strand
ATAGATTGGACGTGATGAGTAATGAGATGAGTTCCTTCAGTTGGTGGAGAGTTAGGCACTAAGGTGTTGGAATGAGCAAATATGTGTGTTGTAAGAGTGGGAGGAACCTGAGTGGAAGTCCGGGAGTCCATGGGTGGAAGTCTGGGAGTCCATGGGTGGAAATCCCTGAATCCTAGGTGGAAGTCCAAAAGGAACCCGAGTGAAGGCCTGAGAGTCTAAGAGGAAATCCCTGAGTCTCAGGTGGAACTTTGGGAGTGGTGGTGAAGTCCCTAAGCCCCAATGGTACTTAGTGGTACTTGAGTGCTCCCTAGTGGAACCTACACAAGTCGAGTGGGTAAAGGAGTAAAACTTTGAGTCTCTTTTGCCACTCCAATGCTTAAGTCAGTAGGTGACTTAGAATAGTGTAAGTATTTATGGATAGAGAGAGAGAGAGAGAGAGAGATTGGAGAGAGAGAAGTGAAGAGAAAGTCTTCTTAGCTTGTGTCTTGTGTGGTATTTATAGAGTGGAGAGAGAGGTGTTTATCTTTGAGTGAGCTTTGAGCCTGTCTAGGTCTGGTTCCCTTGTGAACAGATCAATTAATTATAAATTTTTAATAAATATAACAAATAATTTTAATAATAAAATTATACAAATAAATATTTCATAAAAATAAAAATTTTAAAACATCAAGATATATAGTTGAATAAAAACATAATTATTTTTAAATTAGATTTTTATTCTTCAATATAGTTTATGAGTAAAAAATCCTAACCGTCTTCCTCTCTGCTTTATTCTAAAAAAAACTCATCTTCATTCTTTTGGATGAGGTTGTCGTCATTGTTTTCAGTGACGATAAGTCCTTGTTAGATCTTTTTTCATTGTTTTCTTATGTTTTTCATAATAAATTAGATGTTTTCATCAATTAGTATAGGTTTGTTCCCTCCTTTTAAGACTTTTGTTTTTCTTCTCTTATGTGAGAGTTTTTCTTCTTCTCTCTTTTTGTATTGATTGAAAGTTATCATTGTTATGCTATAACACAAGATATGGATCGATCTCCATCACTAAAAAGATATTAAATTATTGAATATTTTACATGACATGTTTATAGTCATGTGCTTGGAGCCGAATCAATTTGTTACTAATAGTGTATATGATTTATTTTCCATTGCTGTGTTATTTATATGGATATTTTATTTTGTACATGCTCTATGCTATTTATGAATGAGATACTCTTTGTTCTTCCTAAAAAAAATATCGACTTTATAATTATTTTTTAAACATAAATTTTTTGAATTAATTAGTTCTAAAGTAATTTGTATTCTTCAATAAATAATCTATAAATAAATAAATAGAATCTTATTTATAAAGTTCTGATCTAGGTCATCAATGTGGCAAGACTTCAAAATTAATTGAAACTTTCACTTGTTACATGGGGTTTTTTTCCCCTTGAGAAGGTATTCTACAAAATTCCTGAACTCTAGTGATATGCATATATAGCAATCCATCTAAACATATTCTTTTAATACGACAAAAAAAATTGGAAATGGAGGTTTGAATTTTTTTTGTTCATTGTTTACATAATTCAAAACCATAAACTTTTTTTTTTGATAATTGAAAGAATATATATTATATTAAAAGACCAGCAAGGTCTAAAAATATAAAGATTAAAGAAGGATGAAAGTGTCAGGACATCTAATTACATCATCTGCAGTGATTGAGATCTTAGGATACTTACATTTTGTTCGATACCCAGCTAAATAGATTGATTTATACAAAGGGTTCTCCATAGGAGGAGAGCCCTGAAAAATAGTTTTATTTCTGTTTTTCTATAGCTCCCAGACAAGTAACATCCACAGGGTGTTGCAGAAGGCTCTTTGATGCTTACCAATCCAGATAGAAGACCATTGTGTGCAAAACTCTAAGGTGGCAGAAGGAGTAACAAATGATAGGCCACATCAATTGAATAAAGAAGACCAAATCTTAGAAGCAAAGTGGCAGTGGATTAATAAGTGGTCCTAGGTCTCTATTAAGGAGCAGAAGGTACAAGATAAATTATTAATGGAGAGACCTCGATGGATCAAAAAATATTTAGTAGGCAGGTAACCTTGGAGGGCCATCCAAATTGAGAATTTGACTTTAGGATAGGCAGCTGAGTTCCAACATAAAGACGATGCTGCCGCATGAGGCAAAGAAGGCATGCTGCCATGCAAAATGCACGTGAATGAGCTAGCAGTATAAACGCCTGCTTTGGAAGACCAGATTCCTTTGTCTTGGACGTGAGCGAGCAGCGTAGTTGAAGCTAGATGGGTACGCAGTAGCTGCAAGGAATTGGAATCAGAAAATCTTAGAGAGCGCTTCCAGAATGGACGTGTTGTGGTTGATAATAGCTGTGGTAAACCAGCTTGTACCAAAATGAGAGGATCAGATGCAAGAATATATAAATTTGGGTGGCTTGCAGCAAGCTTAGTGGAACCAAACCAGTGATCATTCCATATGAGTGTATTAGAACCATCACCAATAGAGAAGTTCACATTAGAAAGAAAGCTCTCCCAAAGATCCGAATTAGAGAGGCAAGCAAACTGAATACCTCTTTATATAGGGGAGAGTGAACAACAATTCGATTGGGAAAGATCTTCCCAATTCTTCAAACCTAAAAAAGCATGAGTTATAAATTTCCATAAAGAGAAACATCAAACCGCAATTTCCAAACCCGTTTGAGTTGGAGAGAGACATTCTTTATAGACAAAGATGTGATACCAAGACCACCCAAAGAAATAGGAAGGGAAATGGAAGACCAAGAGACCTTGCAAAGCCCACGTCCTTTTGCATCCCCTTTCCAGAGGAATTGACTCATGTAACTTTGAATCTTAGTTGAAATAGAAACTGGCATACGAAAGAGTGACATGTAGTAAACCGGTAGACTAGCCAACACAGATTTAATAAGAGTTAAGCGACCAGCATAAGAGAGAGAAGAACCCTTCCAAAGAGCAAGTTTCTTAGTGAACTTATGAATAAGATGATCCCAATGGCAGGTTCTTAGCGGCTTAGCAAGTAGAGGCAAGCCAAGATATACAATAGGCAGGCTCTCTATTTTACAGTTAATTGTAGAAGCACAATCAGAAGTCATCACATCATCCATAGAAATCCCAATAAGAGAGCTCTTGGAATAGTTAATTTTGAGACCTGAAATTAACTCAAAGCAATGGAGAATACTAACCAAATTGAGCAAATTACTCTTAGAAGCAGGGAGAAAGCACAGTGTATCATCCGCGAATTGAAGAATAGATAAAACAGAAGATGAGTTAGGAATTTGAAAACCTGTGCAAAAGCCTTACGAGATTGCTTTAGCGATCATCATTTTAAGACCTTCAGCAGCAAGGACGAACAGGAATGGGGACAAAGGGTCGCCTTGTTTTGCACGTCTAGAGATAGATATAGGATTTGTTGTAGAGCCGTCAAGTAGAAAAGAAGTTGAAGAGTCTGTCCAGCAGTTGTAAAGCCAGTCAATCCATTTTCTTGCAAAACCCAAACTGTTCATAACATTCAGAAGATAGAGCCAAGAGATTGAGTCAAAAGCCTTATGAAATCTAACTTCAACAAAAAAGTGGGCTGCTTTCTTCGGTGAAGGTAGTGAACAATCTCATTTGCTAGGAAAGCACAGTCATGAATATTCTTGTTTCTTTTGAATGCAAATTGAGAGTCTGAAATAAGAGCAGGCAGAACTTTCCGAAGTCTGAATGAAAGAACTTTAGAAATATGCTTGTAGATACCATGAATCAAAGCAATTGGGCGAAAGTTCTTTAATGAAGTTGAGCCTGGCACTTTTGGAAGCAGGATAGTGTATGAGCATTTTAAATCCTTCGGGATGCAGCTAGTGGAGTAAAGAGTATTGAAGACTTGCTTAATGTCTTCTTTCATGAAATTCCAAGCCCTCCTGTAAAAATGAAAGTTAAAACCATCTGGGCCAAGGGTCCTGTTTTCGACACAGGAATTTAAAGCCAGAAGAATTTCTTCTTCTGAAAAAGTTATTGCCAGAAAGGAGTTATCCTTAGAAGATATAGAATGAAAATTCAAACCGGATAGATTAAAAGGAATTACCCCACTTTCTTTAAAAAGATTCGAATAGAATGCACTAACTGTTGATTTGATGAGAACCGGATCAACATAGGTAACATTGTCATTCTCAATTTCCGTAATTCTATTGTGACGATAGTGAGAGGTGTGAAAGAAGGTGGTGTTCTTATCTCTCAAGAGGGTCCATTGAAGTCTAGACTTTTGATGCCAAATAGATTCCTTATGAGCCTTCTTTTGAAATAAAGAAGTTTTCAGAGTAGCAATCTCACTAATTACATGCCGAGGAAGAGGCCGAGCTGGAGTGGATTCCAAGCTTAGAATTTTCTGTTCAAGGTTACGAATACATTCTTCTACATCCCGAAAAACTTTTGCATTCCAGGACTTAATTCTGTGCCGTAACCTCTTTATATTCTGAGCAATAGAGGCTTAGATATTTTCTGAGACTATGTCTTTCCAAGATTGTTTAACAAATGGAAGGAATCTATGATTGTCCCACCACATATTTAAAGAGCGAAAAGGTCTGCTTCCGTAATTCGTTGAAGGATTTGATTTAAAAATCAATGCCAAATGGTCAGAGAGCAGGGTATCAATGGAGGATACAGATTGGAACGGCCATTCAGAACTAAGGTTTTTGGAAACCATGAAGCGGTCAATCTTAGACCAAGCAATAGAATTCCGCCAAGTAAAAAATTTGCCATGAGTAGGTAAAACAAGTAGCTCAGCTGAATTAACAAAAGAATTAAAGTCAGAAATAGACCAAGAGTGAATTCCATTGGATCTTTCGGAAGGCAGAAGCACTTCATTAAAGTCTCCAAAGACAAGTAAATTTTCATAAGACATGATCAAGGATAGAAGCTCTTCCTAGAAAACCTGACGCTCAGAAGCCGTATTAGGACCATAAACAAGAAGAAGGTGAACAGAGCAGTTATGAGAGGTAGCTTTACAGAGTATCCATCTAGAACTACTGGATATAAGAGAGCAACACAGGAGAGAGGTATTCCAAGAAAAAAGAAAACCGCCTGAGGTACCTGATGAAGGGCAGTAGAAGTAACCGAAATCTTAATGTCCCCAAAATTTACGAACAATGAATTCATCTATAAGAGGTTTCTTTGTCTCAATAAGTCCAAAAATAGCAATATCATGTTTAGAAATCAACTGCCTAACAAAGGCCTGTTTAGAAGAATTATTTACCCCACCTCTACAATTCCAAGATAGAATTTGAAGGTTAAACGGCATCATACAAATAATGCAAGAAAAACCTGGACAAGAAGAGAAATCAATTAATCTGCCTAAAGTAGTCCTTCGAAACCCCTGATAATAACTTCTTTGTCAACTTCGCTGAAGATTCCAATTCCGTTACCCATTTTCCAAAAGTCAGAAACATCATTGACCTGCTTGACTTGAGGTTCAGTATTTTTATTAGCTGATGGAGCAGTAGTTACGTCTTGGGTTATTTCTTTCGAAGAATTCCCATTCAATGTTGAATCTGATCTAGGCTTTGTATATGTCTTTGAATGTTTTTTACCTCTCTTTGTAGAGTTTACGAAACAGACAAGCTCATTGTCTTGTTGGTGAGGGCATTCCAGAATATTGACAGCGTGCCCAATAGGAGGAGTTGATGTATTTGGTTGCCTAGAATTCTCTAAGACCGAATGTGGCTTCAGATCCCCTAGAAAATATCTCAGCACGTGAAACACCTTTAGACAAGAATTATGACACTAATAACCACCAAAACCCCACCATTTTTCAAACTTCAAACCACCAAAATCCTTACCGTCACCACCCCAACCTAGAAACCCCCTTCACCGCTTTACCAAAGACCTTCCCCGGCCACTCTAACCCACCTCCATACACTTTTAAACAAGCAGGACTCCTCCCTACTCCCACCTCCTCACCTTTAATCCCTAACCTTTCTGTTATATATTTTGAAGGCTTCCTTGTTTCTTGGAAGATTCATAATATCCAACAAGCCTTCCTTTCCTACAATATTTGTGGTATCGTTTCTTTAGGCCTTAAAAGGAATCGTAGAGGCCTTCGTTTTGGTTTCTTGCGTATTCATCAGGATCTAAGCATCTCAAACTCTATCCGCAAGATCAACTCAATCACTATCAGTTACACTAGACTTCGTGCTTTTCCAGCAAGGTTCCCCACCAAACCTGCACCCAGAACTTCTGTCCACAACAATAAACCTACCACCTTGGCCAATGTTTACCCTTAAGACCCTTTACCCCACAAGAGAGATCTTCGATCCTACGCCTCTGTGGTGAAGGAAGATCAAAAATGTAATCCCCTTCCTTCCTTTGACTTCTCTGAACCCGTCCCTGCTCCGTATTGGGCAAACCGTGCTTGTGTCTTGGTCTTGCGCGATATAAAAAATCTTCTTGGTTTTCAAACACTCTTCTCTGAACGTGGCTTTGTATTTGAGAATATGTCTATGATAGGAGGAAGCAGAATTTTAGTTTGTTTTCACTCAACTGAGGAATTAAAAACCTTTTTATCTGATTCTAAGTGCTTTTGTGAATGATGTGGTTAAAGAAATCCATCCTTATGATTCTTCTTTGGTTCCTTCAGAACGGCTCATATGGCTACAAATCAGAGACTTTCCTCTGAAATACTGGAGTTCAAATCTTATCAGCTTTCTAGTCTCGAAATTTGGCTCCCTGGTATCATATAGCGATGAATTCCATCATCTTCACAGAATGGATGCCATCACTTGCCTTCTCTCAGTCCCAAACAATATCTCAATTCCTGAAGCTTGTAATCTCACGGTTAATTCTGAAACCATTCTTCTCAAAATTTCAGAGTGTTTCCTTCCTGTGATGTTCCAGTTTTCCAAGGATACTTCATCTGACGTATGCAGTGAATCCGATAAGTCTGAATCAGATCCGGATATCCCCCCTCCTCTCATCCCAACTTTTCCTGACTCACAACAGATTTGCAGCCCCAAAACCATAAACTTATAAATCAAAATCAAAATTAAGATATTTTTCAATAATTCTATTTTATAAGTTATATGTCTTGTGATAAAAAAGAATTACTTTTAAATTATGAGATATCTATTTAATAGTATTTATCTTTTATGTTAATAAAAATCTCTAATTCTAATTATTAAGAAATTCATTATTAATCAAAATAATTTAATAAATTAATAATATATAATTAATTCATAGAATTCTAGTTGCATATAATTTATAAAAGATCAATTTATCCAACATAAATACTCCTTAATGAAGTCGTTAGTAAGGACATGATAGTAAATTTGTTATAATCTTAATTCATAAAAAATCAGTAAAAGATTAATTTATCTAACATTTGCAATCCTTGATAAACTCGGTGAATAGTTTTTAGTGGATATATCTTTCTTTTTTTTTTTTATCCTTTTGAATTACATTTTTCTTATTTCATAGTTGCATACTCTTAATAAGAATATATCAAGATACAAATGTAGCTTACTTTAATATTTTTTTGTCAACTTTAACATATTCACTTTGTTTTATAAATATGATTTTCTCAATTTTACATTTATTGTCTCTACTATTATTCATTTTCAAACTATGAACAATACCCGTGCAAAACCTTCTCAAAAAATTCACTCACAAATGGTTAAAATTTTCATTTTGCATTTTGTACTAGGATTGTATTATCATCCTTCTTTATATCATCATCATCATCATTGTCATTTCTTGATAAAAAAAATGAAATACAATTTTAATGACTATTATTTATCAAATTTTTAAAATTTTGATTTTACTATTTCACATATACGATTTTATTAAAAATTTCATTTATTTATATACTCTTGTTTTTTTGACCATCGATAATGTATGTTTTATATTTTCTCCAAAAATAATAACTTTCCCTCTTAATGTCTTTAGGTCTAATTTCAAAAAAATCCGAACATTTTCATTTACTTGCAATTATAATCAAACATTTTAATTTTGACAAAAAAATATCCCAATCTTTACAGCTTGTTACAATTCTATCCAAATTTCTTAAATTGGTATACAAGAGTATGTATTTGATAGTCTAATTACAACAAATATGATCCTTTTAAATAAAATAAATTATAATTAAATACTACCCATTGAGCCTTATCTTCATTGGGAGAGGACAATGTGTTCAAATGGACTATAACTAGACGCCGACTTCCTTACGGTGGATTAGTCTGATCCAAAGAATGAAATATCATGGAAGCAATAACTATAAAAAAAAAAGAAAAAAAATTAAACACTAACCATGAAGTACTCAAAGCAAATAGTTTATTAATTATATATAATTTGGAATTGATTTGAGCAAATGATATAATTGTAACAACATGTAAAAACTTCAAAGCAAATAGTTTATTAATTATATATAATTTGAAATTGATTTGAGCAAATGGATATAATTGTAACAACATGTAAAAGTTGAGATTTTTTTAGTCAAAATTAAAATTTTTTGTTGTAATTGTAATTAAACGAAAAGTTTGAAATTTTTTTTAAACTTTAAGCCATACTTTTATGCTATTGATAATTTCTTTAAAACTTTTATCAAGAGATATTATTGTGATTTTTTTAGTTATAGCCCATCGCATCTGATTAGTTTTACTTAACATTATAGCGTTGCTTTATTTTGATACACCATATATACAAGCTCTTTTAAGTTCAATGACATATTGAATTAAAAATGTATAATCCTTATTCTAACTATTATTTTTATTGTATAATAATAATAATAATAATAATAATAATAATAATAATAATAATAATAATAATAATAATGTATGATAGAACCATTATGGTAAATTTTTATTGGTTCAAAATTTAAAGGAGATGAGAGTGTTATTGGTTAAAAATTTTATTATTTATTATTAATTAATTTAGCAGAATATTAAAAATTATAATCCCAATTAAGGATTGAATGCATGCTTGTCATTTCGATGCTTATAAATTTTTTAAAAATAATTTATCATTATATGTTAAATAAGCGAATTTTTGAATTATGATAACTGTGGCATATTAATAATTAATTTGATATCTATCTATAACATATATAAAGTGGGAGGGGGCAAAAAGGCAAATTTACTCTCATATTCTTCTTTAATTACATTGTTAAATAGGATTAAAATTGGATAAATTATTAATTTTCTAATTTATTACATTAAATTATTAAAAAAAATACAATACTTAATTAATTAGGATTAAAATTCTAAATTTAATTAGATTTCTGAATTCTAAATTTAATGAAATAAATTTATTAATTCCAATTTATAAAAGGATTTTGTAATTTTGTAATTTATTACATTAATTATTAAAAAAATATTTAGCTTTTTAACATTAAATTCGTAGTCTAATAGTGCAGCAACTTTGACGGGCCATAACTTTGGCTAGAAGACTCAAAATTAGATGACTCAAAGGTCTAAATTCAAGAGGAAATCGAGATCTATAACTTTTATGAGAAGTCATGGCCATTTAGAGACGGTAGGGACTCGAAAATGGAGTTGCAAGTCAGACGCTGTATACAACTTTAGGGAAAATCCGAATTTTATAATGATTTATTATTTGGAATTGAAACAAATCCTAATAATTCTAAAATTTGTAGCTAACCTTAGCCAGGGTTTAAGAGTTATAAAAAGATGGAATTAAGGCTAGAATTTTTTTTTCTCATCTCTCTCTAAAAATAAACAAGAAATCCTTGAAAAAGTTCATAATGGAGAAGAAACTCAATGGCTTCGACGATTAATTCAAGATTAATTGGGTTTGCTATTTCTTTAATAAAAAAATAATGTATCTAATTTCATAAATTTCACATCATTTAAACTATTAAAGTATCGATTGAAGATTGAAGATTGAAGACCTAAACTTAAAAAGGTATATAACTTTTTTTTTTAATTTTTTTAACTGTGAATTCTTTGTTTTTGATTAGTTTGAGTGATCTATTTTCTATAGCTATCAACTAATATTTAAAAGTCTACTTAGTAATCAATTTAGATAGATTAGAGCAGAATTAGTGATTAATTAGTTTATTTAAATTAAATTCGTGTTTATATTGAAATTTCGTAGGAAAATCAGATTTTTAATGTGAAATTCGCAGCATGAAAGTGCAGCACATTCAACAGGCCATAACTTGAGCTAAAAGATTTAGAATTGAGTGATTCAAAAGCCTAAATTTAAGATAAAATCGATATCTACAACTTTTATAAAGAAGTCATGGCTATTTGAAGATTTTAAAAATCTAAAAAGTGAGTTACAAATTAGAAGCTATGTGCAGTCTTAGTTGAAATTGGAAATTAAAAAAAACTCAACTATTTGGAATTAATTAACACAACTTCTAATCCTTATAGGATTTGTGGGAAACTGTAGTTAGATCTTGATAGTGATAGATGGATCAAAACAATAAAGCTAATTTAATAATTTTCTCCATCAGTCAAGCTATTGAAGCATGGATTGAAGATTAAAGACCTAAAATAAAAATGTAAATATATAAATTATTTGTTTTTTTTATTAGTCTGGGTGTTTTATTTTCTATAGCCATCAAACTATTTAAAGTCTATCTAGTAATCAATTTAGATTATGATTTGAGTAGACTTAGTGATTAATGAGTTTATTTAAATTAAATTCATATTTTTATTGAATTTTTGTAGGAAATTCAGATTTTTAATATGAAATTCGCAGCTTGAAAATTCAACACATTCGACAGGTTATAACTTGAGCTAGAAGACTCAGAATTGAATGATTCAAAAGCCTAAATTCAAAATAAAATCGATATTTGCAACATTCATGAACAAGTCGTGGTGATTTGAAAACTGCAAATACCTGAAAAGTGAGTTACAAATCAATAGATTTTATTTTTCTACTGTGAATTCTTTATTTTGCTTAGTTTGAGTATTTTATTTTCTATAGCTATGAACTAATTATTTAAAATCTATTTAATAATTAATTTAGATGAATTAGGTTATTTTTAGAGTAGAATTAATGATTAATTAGTTTATTTAAATTAAATTCTCATTTATAGTGAGTTTTCATAGGAAGTTCAAATTATTAATGTGAAATTCGCAGGTCGAAAGTGCAACTCATTCAATGAGCTATAACTTAAGCTAGGAGACTCAGTATTGAGTGATTCAAAAGCCTAAATTCAAGAGAAAGTTGAGATCTACAACTTTCATAAAGATGTTGTGGCCATTTGATTGTTGAAATACCTAAAAAGTGAGTCACAAATCAGAAGTTATGTAGAGTCTTAGTTGAAATCCAAATTTTTAAAGGATTAACTACTTGGAATTGAATGAAACAAGTTCTAATCGTTTTAGGACTTATGGACAACAATAGTTAAACTAAGTAAGCATTTTATACACGTATATATGACAGTTTTATCCATACTTGCGGGTGCCCGATCCTACCTAACTCGAGGGAGGCAGGTAAGTCAACTTTTGACTGGGTTTGGGACAAGTGACAAATATACCCGAATGATTTATTGATGAATTAATCAAGGTCGATATTTATGAACCCACCTCGAGCCGTCCCCGCATATGAAAATGCAGGTAATTTAAACCCGACCCGCGCTTATTCACACGCATTATGCGTACACATACATATTACAAAAATATCATTAAAATAACTATAAATTATAAAATATCATATTATTTATATATTTTAAATTACAAGTAAGGTGAGGTAGGTTATGATAAGGGAATTTCAATTTTATAACAAGGTGGGTTAAGGGAAGAAATATTATAACCCGCTTAGGTACTGGCGGGGTCGGGTATAAGTAGTAATAGTTGGGGTTGGATACGAGTAAGGCAAAATCCGATCCTGACCCGTCCCGTTACCATACCTATATATATGTGCGTTATATATATGTATATTGTACTCATGAGAATTTTAATTTAATATATATCTACAGTTCTACAAAAGTATTTAGATAACAATACTTGTAATCACATCTAATATGGTAATGAAAGAACCATATCAAGCTTTGGTTGCTTTGATTGGTAAATTATCATTTTAATACATGAACTTTTTTTTTGCTTTGATTGGTAAGTTATCATTTTAATATCTGATTTGTTTTTCATAATAAGCATTTAAAATGATTATATTGATAAATAATTTTCAAAATTATAAATTACGTGATCAAATAAATTATTTTATTATTAGGCTTGCATTTATTATTAACTTGATTTATTGTATGTAATAATAATTAATGAATATCTAAATTTGAAATAATTTTATAATAACATGACCATGTTATTAAGTAAGTGTATGTTTAAAATTTTCATTTCTTTTTATTTTACTTAAAAATATCTATTTATTAATATAAATATCTAAAATTATTAACATGATAAATGTTTTCTTAAATAATAAATTATATAACTAGAATACATTTATTTTAAATTAAAATTCGATAAATACTTTGCATAAACATGTATTATCTTCTACTTAGTTTCATTTTATATAATTTTATCACGAGGTGGTTTAGTTAAAGTTTTTTTTTTTCTATGAAGGACCTATATATATATATCATAACATAAAGGTTCATATGTGCATTTTGTTAAGTTCACATGTTTTTAAGTTGTGTAATCTTATCAATGGGATCTTAGCTTAGTGGCAAAACTACTTGACAAGAAAAGCCCCAATCCAGGGAGGTCTTGAGTTTGAGCCTCACCTCTATTGGGAGAGTGTTTGGGCTTCTCTCGGCCGGAGATTAGTCTGGACAACCATAAAACGGGGTCCAGGATACTCAGGTGGGTGTGTGTGTAACACCACTTATCAAAAAAAAAAAGTTGTGTAATCTTCAATAATTCAATTACCCTTTAAAATGCTTATTATGAAAATGAAAAAGCAAGGGTAAAATTGTAATAGACTAAAAACAGTGTGAAAGTAAAGTACTTTTCTGACAGTATAAAGACATTTCCAAAAGTAAAAATGGAAGTGTCCTTACTCCTTACTCTGGGAGTAAGGTAGTTTTGGCCATAATATGAATTTATTTTTTAATATATATTTAGAATGTTAGTCGCATTAAATTTATGATTTTATAATTAATAAATAGGGTGACCCTATTTCCAGAGATTTATATATTATGGCCAGAGAAAATTATTTTTCATTTACTATTTTACGCTCATATTAATTAAATGACATTTCCTCTTTCCTGCTCTTTCTGTGATCAAGAATGAGAACCGTCATGTCAGTAAAATCACAACCTTGATTTGAAAACTTTCCAAAATTATATTTTTGGTATTAATTTTTCTCATAGATGGTTTTTGACATTAGAGAAAGAAAGAGAGCATTTGACTGTTTTAGAACTATTTTCTAGCTATTTATAATAAATCATGTTCTTTTAAGTTTATATATATACATACATTTATATATATGTATATATATATGGATCCATCATTTCATTGTCAAAATGTGGATAATGTTAATCTGGATGAATCTTTTTGAATGTTAACGCGGCCAAAATTATCATTGAAATTTGAAAGATGAATACATTACAGACTAACATATATGGTAGACAAAGGAAGGGAGGATTTGGAGACAAAGACTGGATAATTTAATAAGCATATTAGGAAGGAGGATTTGGAGATAAAGACCGGTAATTTAATAAGCATATTAGAAATGAATTGCTCTGTCATCATTACCACCACTTGTTATAAATTTATAGTTGTGTAAGAATCTAAAATTTTATTATAAAGAGATTGTTTTGAATTGCAGTAATTATTAAAGACCAAATTAAAAACATTGGACATGAACTAAAGAATGGAAATGGAGCGATGCAGTGTTTGGGTTGTCAGCCTCTCTACTTGGTTTTGAATAACCAAAAGCATTTCACTTTTTTTTTATTTAAAAGTTGAACTATGGGTTTGCCGTGTAACTAAAAAAATTTGGATGTCTCTGCTGGTGAGATGTGATTTTCATTTGGTATGTGCTTTTAATGGTTTAGATCATTCATTTAGATTGGGTAATTACAATAAGGGATAAAATAATAAATAAGAAATAATTTGCTATGATCTTAGCAAATAAAATTCTGGAAATAGGGTCACCCAATAAATATCTTATAATCCTAATTACTAAAACGTCAACTAATAAAATTACTTACCAAGAGCTATACGTTAAAGAAATCAACTATTAGCCTTTGGAGATTTCATTTCTTCCATTCTTTCACTGGCCACAAACATTGTTGTGCTTCCATTGGTGTTCACTCTGCTAGAATATGAGCACCCGTAAAAGCATATGGGGTCTTATATTAATATAATAATATTAAAAATTTAATCAGAATATTATATCAACATTTTTTAGATATTGAATAAACTTTAATTTAATTTCTAAGTGAAGGAGAAATATATAAACGAATTTATATTATTTCCTACTTGAATAAATCATGTAATTAGAAGATTAATGCTTAAAATACTTACCTCTTAAAGCACGGAATCTATCTATGCAACAGAATAAACATGATCTTGAGCTTACTTAATCACGAACAAATCACGAACAATCAACACCAACAAAATTGCAGTAAGCCAATCGAGATTTTCCCGCAAGTTATTAAACTAGGGAAAAATCTAATGTTCACAGTCTAAATACCTAAGAAGATGAAAAATGATCTAGCAAAAAAATAATAGAGAGATGGAGAGAATTCAGGAATTTTATTATGAAACCCTAGTTTCAATTAATTAATTCAGAATACATATATCCTTTTATATATACATATTATTCCCATAAATAATATTTAATTATTAACTTATTAATAATTACTTTTCCTAACCCTATAAGGACTGACTTCTTTAGTCAATAGGAAATCTATTCCTTATTTAGCTAGGACACGGGTCTTAACCCGACATGGACGGACCCAACCCGACTAATTAATTCCAACATCTCCCACTCGCACATGACAGAACGCATTCCATAATATCATCATCTTCTTTCATATAGGTAAATAGACCGTGTGACTAGCATACCCATCAAGAGCTTTAAATGCTATATACCGGTTAAGGACATATAGCCTCCCGATTTAGAACCTTTATTAAAGTACGCTTTACCCCGATCACCAGATTACAAACATTGCTTCTCTTATTTGATCTCGAGCAATAATTCTGTATTCACTATTATGAACTCATTACATAATAGGCATGCCAGTGAATCATAGAACCTAGATTGAGACTATAAGGCAATCTTCCCCTTCTTCAATATTTTATTCATATGACTTGACTCACTTTTTTGGTCAGATTATCCAAGCCCAATCTATCATGACTCCTCATGATCTTACTAAGATAGTAAACATCAAGTCATACTTCAAAAATATGGTACAGGTTCAAAGAGTAATGTCCAAGAATCGTATTGTTCATGGAAGAGTCTCATACTAGGGAAATTAAGAGATCACCCTTAGATATAAGGAATTTTCCCTTCTCGTGATCACTATAAGCACACGTGGTATGAAATCACTTATTATGGTGTTTTTCCTTTCTTTAAAGGAACACATGTTGCTTAAAAAATACACCATAGAAAAGAATCATTTTAAGAAATGTCACAACAATTCCCTTTTAAGTACTTCAACCTAAACGGTTTCTTTTGGCTATAAGAATAGAACTTTAGTGAAAACTACTCATAGTTCACTTAGATTACTTATAATCAATATTGTAATCATTATTATAATAACTTGTTCACCTAACAAGATTTTAATCTTACACCTTAATAAGACTTATCTTATAACTTCTACAAGACAACGTCGCATTATAAACTCGCTCCCGACAACACTCATGCATTTAGTTTAAAATGCTGCCTCATCCTAACTTTTGTTAATACGTTAACAAAATTAGAGTAAACACTCGTGTGATTACGCTACTTCTCTGTTTCACATGCTCTAATTAAATAGTAAATGTCACACAAAACATTCACACGTAATGATATATTGCCAAATAAACATTATACTTTTATTGAATAATCATGAAATTAAACGGCTTACATAAATAAGGAATAAATAAATAAAACACAAATACTACGCAATCCTATAGCATTAACATGATTAACAAACACATCTTTAACTATAGGTTTGGTCATAGGATCTGCCACCATACTTTGTGTAGCTATATATTCCAAGTTTATTTCTCCACGTGCAACCAGATCTTTCACAAAGTGATACTTAATGTCTATATGCTTTATCCTACTATGAAATTTTGGATCTTTGGTGCAAGCAATTGACGATTGACTATCACTATAGACAGTTATGGGCTTATTCAAGGTAGTCATTCCTAAATGATTCACAAATCTATTAAGCCAGACTGCCTCTTGTGCTACAGCTGAAAGCACAATGAATTCAGCTTCCATTGTTGATAAAGCAACACAAGTTTGTTTCTTGCTACTCCAAGAGATGGCACCATTGCCGAACAAGAAAACAAAACCAGATGTAGACTTCCTCTCATCCATATTACCTGCCCAATCAGTGACAGTGTGTCCTCTTAACTATAGATTTTGACCTTGATAACACAGACTGTAGCTTACAGTACCTTTTAAGTATCGTAAGATCCTCTTTACTGCTCCAATGTGCTTCACCAGGATTAGTTTAATATCTACTTACCATCCCAACAGCAAAGCCAATATCAGGTCTTGTACACAACATTGCATACATAAGACTTCCAATAGCGTTAGTATAAGGAACGTTCTTCATAGGTTTAACTTCTTGTGGTGTCTAGGGACCGAAACTCTTAGAGAGGGATTGGTCTTTAGGCATAGGAGTACTTAAGATTTTATAGTTCTGCATGTTAAACCGTTCAAGGACGTTATTGATGTAACTCTCTTATGAAAGAGACAAAAACCTTCTCGTACGGTTTCTTGAAATCTTGACTCCAAGAATGTATGCTGCTTCACCTATATATTTCATTTCAAAATTGGTCGATAACCAACTTTTGATGTCCTTTACAAAGTCTAGATCATTTCCAGCTATTAGTATGTTGTCTATATACAAGGTAATTATGATGAACTTCTTATTAGAGTGCTTCTTATACACATAATGGTCTTCTTTATCACAATAAAACCATTCGATATGATTGTATCATGAAAACATATATACCATTGCCTAGAAGACTTTTTAAGGCCATAAATTGACTTTTTCAATTTGCAAACCTTATGTTCACTGCCTTGTTAAATGAAACCTATAGGCCGTTGCATGTTGATTTCTTCATCTAATTCTCTATTGAGAAAAGCAGTCTTCACATCCATTTAATGTAACTCTAGATCTAAATTCACCACCATAGCTAGAATTAATCTAATTGATGTAAAGTGCACAACAGGTGAAAAAGGTCTCCTCATAGTCAATTCCTTCCTGTTATGTGTACTCCTTTACCATAAGTCTGGCTTTGTACCTTTCGATACTACCATCAGCCTTACACTTTATTTTGAGAATCCACTTATTCCTAATAGCCCTTCATCTTTCAGGAAGATCAATAAGTTCCCAAACTTTGTTTGATCCCATGGACGCTATTTATTCTTCCATTGCTTTAATCCATTTGTCCTTAGCTGGGCATGACATAGACTCTTTCAAATTTTGTGGCTCTTCGTCATCTACTAGGTCTACTAAAAGAGCTTCATTTGTACTTTCCATTCTAAAACGTGTAGGTAGAACACTTTTCCTTCTAGATCGACGTAATTTTGAATCATGATAAACATGTCGCATATATTCAGCATGATCTGATAAGCTCCCACTTGGAACATGTTCCATACTCCCACCAGAGTCAAGAATCATACTCCCACTCAAATCAGGATTTTGATCATTTGATTCAAGAGGTTGAAAATCATGATTTTCTTCCTCTTGTAAAATTCTCCCATTCAAATGGAGAAATCCGGATGCATTATATCCTTGAGTCTTATAAAGAGTATAGTCTTGACCTACATCACCTAGCTTAAGAAACTCATTCTCTAAGAATGTGACATATCGTAATTCATATTTTCCCACTATGCCATTTTCGTGCTCACCTATGAAGGCATATCCTTTTGACACATCATAGTATCTTATAAAGACACTCTTTTTACCTCTTAGACCTAATTTTCCATACTTACTAGAGGTATCATGAGTAATTGCAGCACAACCCCATGGTCGTACATTAAGTTAGGCTTTCGACTTATCCACAACTCGTAAGGTGTGGTTATGATAGATTTAGAGAGCACTCGATTAAGAACATAGGCAGAAGTTAACAATGCATCTCCCCAAAATGAAATTTGCAATTTTGCTTGTGCCATCATCAATCTAACCATGTCAAGAAGAGTTCAATTTCTTCTTTCCGTAGTACCATTTTGTTGAGGAGTATAGGGAATGGACAATTGATGTTCCATTCCTTTATCATCATATAAAGTCTTGAACTCATCGGAGATATTCACGACCATGGTCGGTTCTCAAAGCTTTAATCTTTCTGATCTAATTGATTTTCCACTAAGTTCATAAATGTCTTAAAGAAACTCAAAGCTTCAGACTTGTGGGCAATCAAATAGATATGACCACACCTAGTATAATCGTCGATAAAAAGTGATGAAATAATAGGCCCCATGCCTAGCCCTTAAATTTAATGGACCATAAACATCAGAATGAATTAATTGCAATGGATATTCAGCCTTTATGCCTTTACCAATGGTTTTCTAGTTTTTTTTTCCCTTAAGACAATGCTCACAAGTTGGTAAATCAACTTT
>CANYLF011695999.1:0-12064 GCA_948193215.1 Bocquillonia castaneifolia | reverse complement strand
GCAATTCCAATTAATGTGATTCTTTCTCGATTTTATTTCTTGCTTGATGTGAAATAGTGGGTTATCTATATAAATAGCTAAATTGTTAGGAAATTTTGTTTGTCACCTAGGATTCTAGAATGATGTGGTATGCATTTTTTTATTTTATTTTTTTGTATAAAACATTTTTTGTTAGGACCGCAAACCTCATCTTAACTCCAGCATTAGTATAATATTGTCCGCTTTGGGCCAAGCTCGCACGGATTTGTTTTTGGGCACCTCCCAAAAGGCCTCATACTAATGGAGTTAGGTAGACACTTATATTCAATGTAATTTTTCCTTACATTTCCGATGTGGGACTTTGGGTTGCATCCCAACAATAGTAATGGAGGAAATCGTGATATACAAACTGAGTAGCGTATGAGATAGAGTTACATCCATTAGAGAGTTAGAATTTGAATTGAGAAGATCCTAATATAAATATATTATCCAACAACATCTCTTATATAAAATATAAAAATAACTTATAAAATATAAAAATAACTTATAAAAAAATATAAAGATAATTAAATAGAAAGTCGAGATCAGGACTTATATAAGAAAATAGTTGAAAATATATATATTAAAATAAATAAATTAAGGTAGACAAAATAGGAGGCAACTTATTTTTCGAGAATAAAATAAAATCATTCAATAGTGCCACTTGACGAGCTCTTGAATTGCGAGTTTTCTGGACTTCCTTTATATTTATATATAGATATAGATTTCTTTTATTTTATAAAGAAGAGTCTTCTTTCATAATTTTATCTTTATATTAATTATATAAATTATATAAAAATATATGATAAATTATGATATTATTAATTACAGGAATATTTCATAAATTAATAATTTTTATGGACGATTCATAATAATTTAAAGAGATTGTGTGGTAGTTGCATTTTTCCTGTTTTTGGTTATTGTTATAAAAGAAATCAATATGTAATGCAAGGGACAAGTTGCATCTATGCATAAAAAAATTAATGTTTTCCAAGTTTTTAAAGCATCGTTTGATTGTTATAGGCGTCAACAAATTTGTAGGACCTCGAAGGCAGTGCCGGTTTCCTTTTTTAAAGTCTGCTTTACACCTCTTCTAATCAAAGGCTGCCATTAATCCTCTCCACTCCTCTCCTTCTAATTCTATCTCGTGCTTTCTTCGCCGGAATCTCAAGTGCCCGCCGGAAATGTTAATTTTCAGGCGAGAACGTGACACTCCCTCTCTTAATTTTATAAATATATAACAAATTGTCTAATATATAGTAGTATATATCGTGCTAGCTAACTTTAGATCTTCAAGAAAGGGAAAAACCAGCTTGGAAATGCACTGAAAGCTTTGCAGCAATTGTGGCAGTCTATACATATAACAATACGGAATATCATCAGGTTCCCTTTATTGATTTCTTTAATTTATTAGTATTTTTGGGTTTATTACATTGCTTACTTTATTCGAAATGTCAATTCTTTTCATGTTAACAGCCTTAAAAGTTTACATGTTTTATCAAATGCACGCTTTCATTTTCATATAATTAATTAATTTGCTTAAAATAAAGAATACCCAAGTGATCACCATTTGCTATAGAATATAGCATAACAACACATACTCTCTTTTCTCGTTTAACTTAATTAATCAAGCTCTCCTTTTCTTAAAGGTGGTAGTGATGAATGTTTCTTCATAGTCATGGATATATATATATAGAATTCCATATGTGTTATTATCCTTAGAACTATGCAATATATATATATAAATTACTATAAAAGACTACCACCAATATACCCAAGTCCCAACAATTTTTATTACCTTTTATTCTTGCTTATAATTTGTTTCCGTAAAACATATATTCTTGCTTGCTTTATACTACTTACATTTTCAAAATCGTACCTCTTATCTATATCCGGTGTATATACCATGACCATTAAATGAATAATTCGCGTGCTTTAAGGTTTAAAATGGATCATGCTTTAGCCTGTAGTTAGTTATTTACACACTTACTAAAACTAAGTTTCTGTTTGGTTAGCATTTCGGAATGGGAAACGAAATGGGACTGAGGAGGAATTAAAAAAAAATGAAAAAATTGATAAATTGTTTAGTTAAATAAACAATGAAAAGGAAATGAAAATTTTTTAATAATATTTTTAATTATTTATTATATTAAATTATTCTAATTATTATTATTTTGATTATTTTATATGTTCTATTTGTGAATTATAAATATTACATGTGATTTTTATTAGTTTGACTCATTAATAAGGGTTTAGCTTGATTCCCATGAGAATGGAGAACTCATTCCTTAGGAGGTGGAGGGGAATGAGTGATTTTCATTGAAGGGGTAATTTCATTTCGATTCCTCCCCTAATTTGGTTCAACCAAATATCAAGAATGGGAATGAAGCATTCTCATTCCTATCCCTCCTCAATTTTTAGCCAAACGACTAGAAATTTTCTTTCAAATTAAGGTTCATTTTTTAAGAGGACCTTTTAATTTCTTGGTTGAAGACACACTTAGGTTCATTTTTGCTCTTTTTCTATTTGCTTTTTCGTTTCTTTGAAGCTTTCTTCTAGTGCTTTGTAGTTTGTAGTAGACTTTTGAATTTAATTAGGCTTTTAAACAATTTCTTCTTCTTCTTCTTTTACAAAGCAAATCTTGAAGAACTATTAATACAAATTAAAGCCTTTCATTTATGGTCCAACAGCAAATTTGATGGATGTTTGCATATACTTTTACTACAAAACAAAGCAGCATAGATCGATCTTTTAACCATTTATCCTTTAATTAGATCTCCACTTTAAATACGATCCTCGTACATTTCATCATTTGGTCATGTCCAGACTGGTAATTAAATTGTCTATGTTGCAAGTCTTTCACCCACATATATATGTAACTAAACATGAGGCCTCCCCATTAATCTCCAACTAGGGCTGTCAAAACGGCTTGGTAGGTCGTGTTCGTGTCGGATTGATAGACTCAGATGACACGATTAGAGTTAACACGAACACGACCCATTTAATAATCGTGTCAAAAATTTAAACACGAACACAACACGAAAAATAAACGTGTTACACAAACACGACACGATAACCCGTTTACTTAAATAGGTCATATGTGAGTCATAAATTTAACACGATCCACGACTCATTTAATTTATAAATCTTTTTTTTAATTTTAAACATACATATTAAACTTCTAAAAAAATAATAAATACAACAATTAATATAATAATATATATAATTATGAAAGGATAAATATTTTTATTAAATTAATTATTTTTTGACATATTATTATTTTTTATATTTAAAAGAAGTAGAAAAATATTTTAGTTTCTTATACAACTAGAGAAAGTAGTTGTGTGAAAATGAGAAAAGTAGACTTTATATAATATAAATTTATTTAAATTAAATGCCTAATGACAATTATAACATTATAAATATGATATATTACATAGGTTGAAAGTGAGTCAACACGATCCACATAACACGAAATATTTTAACGGGTTAGGTCGGGTTCACGGTCAACCCGTGACACGATCCGTTTAAATCGTGTCGTAAATAGGTCGATCCGCTTCTGACACGAACCCACTTCTACTCAACACCAATTCATTAATTTTACGTGTTTCATGGATCATGTTAGTGTGTCATGACCCTTATCTTTAACAGTTTATAAGTGCTCATCATAAATGAATATATATTTATAATACATATACTTCTCTTCTCTGATGGATGTATTATCTGAATCTATTTAGCCGCATTTACAGTAAAGATTTGCTCCCTAGCTAGCTATATTCAGTAGCCGCAGTTACACAAATCTAAGCATTTGATTTTCTTTGATATTATTATATATATTTTGTGCAGGTTTGGTGATCAGCTCCAGATAGAGTTGATGAAATAGACAAAGATCACAGCCTGCATTTAATGTTTGCTCTAAAGATAACATAGTAAAATAAAAGCTAGATTAAGGTCTGTTTTTCTTTCTTTTACTTTTTACCCTTATAATTTCTCAGTGACTATATTTATTTATATAGTCTTGGTTTAATTATTTTCTTTTTCACGAAAAGAATTGAATTAATCATGCATGATTATCATCAATGGAGTATTCATCTTTGTTACATTAATTAATTAATTACTATCGATACGTAATCATGGTTTACTGGCTAAGGTAAACGTGTGTTTTTCTATATATTTACTTGGCTTTTATTCCCTTTATCCATTTTTATGAATCTTGTTTTTTTTTGTTTCAAATCTGGTTTTATATAAATAAAATAGTACTAGCTAGTACTACATTTATTTCTTATTTTGTTTCTTTCTTGTACTCTTCCAAGTTATAATGATTTTGAAGATATTTTTAAATTTGTTTGTTTTGTTTATATCTAGAAAATGTTTTATCCCGACACAACTCTAATACTGTACTTAAATTTCAAACCTTTGACCCTTTTCCTAATAATTTGGAACACAAGATTTTCTTTTCATATGTTCAATTTTTTTGAACTTTATAAAACTAAATAAAACAAAACCAAAATGATATCAATTGGGCATCTGGCTACTATCATTTTTTTGTTTGCTTTTTTTTTTTTTGTTAAATTATTAAGAAACGGATTTGGTTAGAGGGAGTGATTCGTGTGGACAGGTGAGGTGGGTTAACCATTTGGGATTTCGCATGAGGCACGTAGCTAGCGATGACCTGCTACGCTCTGTTTGGCCTCAAATCAATTACAGGATAGCATTGCATTTGTATGCAGAGACTGTGGATCTTTGTGTTTAGGCTTAGGGTTCTGTTTCAAACAGTGGTATTATTTCGTAAAAAAATCGCCCAAAAAAACCATATAATATTATTAATAATTAATAAGAGTGAGAGATAGATACATGTGTATGTTGTTGGGCTGGGCTCGTGTCACCTAATTAATCTTCTTTTAAACAGACCAGACCAGACCAAAGCTACATGACCCACTACACTATATATACCCTAAGATTTTGGGTCCAAAAGTCATGATTGAAACTTGGAAAAACGAAAAGGGTACATTTTGTGTTTAGGCTTGTTTGTTTGAAAAAATTATACAATGAATCAGTTGAATCCGTTTTTCCATGTCAGACATGCTGTGATAAGTGAATTAAATTTGAACACGTGTATAGATTAAGCTGTCAACTGCTTATAAAGAAGAGAGAGTAATAAGAACTATCACCCTTATAATGGAATGGTCCCACACCCTCTACATATGAACCATGTGTTAACATTTTATTGGACGGTTATTCCAACTCAACGATCTGAGTGGGAATAACAATTCCACAGTTTGTGTGTTTGGTTTCTATTGGAAAAAATTAATTGTCACAAATCAAATGCAATTAAAAGAAGAAAAGGTCTGTCTGTTACATAATGCATTTTGAGTTGAATTCGATTTGAAAAACACTGAAAAGGAATAGGAGAGATCGCGTGATTATTCTTGATGTCAAGTTATAATCCAATCCTAATAGTCATAGAAAAAGGCTAATCTTATCATCTTTTATGCATGAACTTGTAATAAATACAACCTGGACAGAGATAACAAAAGGTACAACTGATTTCCCGCAGACAAAACCAAAGATCATTAAACCGTGTCCGGTTCAAAGAGAACAAGAAAAACCAAATAACACTGTAAGAAAAAGCAAAAAAAAATTAATACTAGTAAACCCTGTAGGCCATGCATGATGAGTAATCAACATCGACTACTTTTAAAACCTAAAAATGTCAAAGGCTGAGGTAGCCCTAGGTAGTGGTGTTTATCTTCCTTTCTTCCTGTAAAAATATATATATTGTTGTCTGGTAGTAGTGAGGGTTTGTGTTTTGTCACTGTTGTTGAGTAGTAGTGGGCTTTGGGATGAGTTAAAGCTCCTCTTTGTTCGCTGAAAAGAGTGTTTATTTTTATTTGCTGTGCCTGTAGTGCATGGATTTTTTGTAATAATCCAATTTTTGCACCTTCTTTCGTTTGGGACCACCACATAACCCTCTCGCTAATGGGATCTTCTCTCATTTTAGTCCACCGTTAATTCAGTGGTCCTCCTCCTCCTCCCAATTTCCTATTTTCTTCTAAGCTTACCATTCTTTTTTTTTTTTTGGGTTGTTTTTTTTCTTGTTTGTCTATCAATCTTTTGCATATAGAGATAAGTTGACGTGTTTAATCACAGTACAGCGTGACGATAGAGAGATATTTGTACATAGTCTGATGGTGAATGGAGATATTTATAATCAACCTAGCTACTATCAGGTTCAAGAAGTATACATTAAGTGGCCACCTTTCATATTTTCTTTATTGAGAGAACAATAATGCTATGGAATGGAACTGGGAAGTAAAAGTTGAAAATAAAAGAAGTGAAAGAATTGGTAATGAAGACTATGTTGCAGTGAAGTAAGACACAGTGTATCTAAGCTGTCTGTAAAGTAAAAACATGTGAGGAGAGTCAGTTACTCCAGTGTTACCTAATTAGACTCGGTGTATGTTGTAATGTTAATTTTTGGTTGAGGGTTTGGAGTTTGATTAATTTGTTATGTGATACAAATGTCAGCTCAGCTGGGTCGGGGGGCGCAGTGGATTGTTGTTTTGTTTACTGCTTTTACTTTATTTGCATGTACACAATGCACGTCTTCTTTGTTGAATACTTTTCAGAGAATATACAGCGCTTTGAAGTAATAACACTGTCAAAGATCGGATGCTAATGCTAATGCTATCGTTATCTGCACTATCTCTTTTTTTTTTATTTATTTATTTGTTTTTGGCTTCTTTAATTTTCAGCTTAGCAGCCGTTACAGTGTTTCGTGTCAACCATATATTCATTTAACTTTACCTTCTTCAATTAATAATAGTACTAATATTCTCACAACTACAAACGTGGAAAATGTTAAGCCCATTGCCTCCCTCTCTCTCTATTAATTACCTCTCTCTCTGTAGTCTTTTCATTCTCTGCCATCTCTCTTGTAAATAAATGTTAGCTTCTTATTAGATTTACTGTATTTACTTTCTATATATATGTAACTTTGTTTCTTAAAAACACCCACATGTGAAAGTTTCAATCTTTTTACAGATGCCTCTCAGGCAGATGAAGGATTTTGAAGAAAGCCATATGGTGGTATCTATGCAATCTCTACAAAATTCCAAAAATCATGAGATACCCTTTAGTACAGAAGATGGTAACTTAGAGACTGCAAAGGGAATTATTAGCTTAGGTAGGAAAAGAAGTAATGGAAGGAGAAGAGGAGGCAAAGGACTTAAAGTTGATTCAAGTAAAGGGTCTTCTCCTTCTTCATGCAAAAGCCTCATGTTTCATCGTAGGCCTGGTTTCGGACAGTTGGGTACTAAGTGCATGGTTAAAGCTAACCATTTTCTTGCTCAAATGCCTGACTCAGACTTAAGTCACTATAGTGTAAGTATTTTAACTTTAAGTATTCTTGTTAATAAGCTTTTTTTTTAGTTATGGGTTCTGGTTGAGGCTAGTTAATTACATATATTTAATTTGGTGCAGGTAGAAATAAAACCAGAAGTTACAGCTCGTAAATTGGGCAAAGCCATCATGACCCAGCTGGTTAAAATGCATAGAGAAACTCATTTAGGAATGAGATTACCTGTATATGATGGAGGCAGGAATCTTTACACAGCAAGATCACTTCCTTTTACTTCTAAAGACTTTGCAATAACCTTGGTTCATGAAGATGAGGCAACTGGCAATATCAAGTAATAGACCAATATATATAATGTTACCTTTTTTTCAATCAATCTTGGAACTTTGTAAGGTATACAAAATGTGATTTTTACTATGTACGTGTGTTAATTTTGCCTAATTGTATTATAGGAAAAGAGAATTTAAAGTGACAATAAAGTTTGAAGCACTTGCTAGTATGTTGCAATTACGTGAGCTTCTCTCTGGAAAACCAGTTGATACCCCTCATGAAGCAATTACTGTTATCGACATTGTATTAAGAGAATTTGCAGCTCAAAGGTTGGATTTTTTTTTAACATGTTTCTTTAAATTTTTTGCTTTCTTTTGTGGGTTTTAAATGTTGTGTGATTCACTGTGGTTGGCATTCACATGTTCATAGATACGTATCAATTGGAAGGTCATTTTATTCTCCTGATATCAAGAAACCACAGAAGCTTGATGGAGGACTAGAATCGTGGAGAGGTTTCTACCAAAGTATAAGACCTACTCAGATGGGATTGTCACTTAATATTGGTGGGTGGTTTGGTATGAATTAGATGAAATTGATTATAAATTTTGATGCTCTAATGATGTTTGATATTTATTTTTCCTATTGTACAGATATGTCAGCAACTGCTTTTATTGAACCAGTACTTGTTATTGATTTTGTTGCTCAGATTTTGAGCAAAGATGTGTATTCAAGACCATTATCAGATGCAGATCGTGTTAAGGTTATATATATTACGCTCTATTTGTTCAGACTGCAGATGATCATTTTCTTTTATACAACTTAATTGCAGGATCTTTTTTCAGTTTATTGACTAAATATGCATGTGGAAATATTGTTGTATCTAATAGGATTGCAGCTAGTATTTTTCTTATAATTATCGTCACTTCTGGATTCCTAGTAAGTTAGCTACCTGCAATAATTTGTTCAATAAGCATCAAATATATCTAAGCAACTCTGCTCCTAATTAGCTTCAACTTACAATTTTGACTTCCTTAGGACCATGAATTCTTCTTCATATATAAATCTAGGCAAAAGGTCCAAATAAGCCCCTGAATTATTTGTTAGGGAGCAAATAGGCCCTTTAATTATTTTTTTTGTTATTTAAGCCCTTAAATTTAAAAATAAGTTCATTTAAACCCTTAAAACTTTAAAAATTGTTTCATTTAAAGCCCTTATGTCTTATAAATTGATTCATTTACTTCAAATTAAATGTATAATTAACAAAATATAAGTTACAAAATATAAATATAAAGGAAAAAATAAAATTATAAATATTAAAACTTAAAAAAATATATGAAGCTGTTATAAAGAGATTTTTTAGTCAAATAGGGAATAAAAAGTTTATGAAAAAATTAATTTTTGACATATATATTTATATTTTTTTAATATTTATAACTTTTAAAATTATATTTAATCGGTCAAATATTCGAAACCACTTTTAATACTCTCCACTTGAGCAACAAAACGAGTTTTCACTAACGGTGTTTACATTTAGGGCTGAAATGGATTATTGCTGAAAGTTTAAGGGTTTAAATGACAAAAAAATAATTAAAGGGCTTATCTGCTCTCTGACAGATACTTAAGGGGTTTATTTGGACTTTTTACCATGAAATTATCATTACCAATACAAAATAACAAAAACAAAATGAAATATAAAAAACAATATAATATATATATATATATATTTTCATTTGAAAAAGGACAAAACATACATGTGGATATTTTTTGGTTTTATATGTATATATGATGGATACACTTCATCAGTCATCACTACCAAAAAATTCTCAGTACCAGTACGGCTGCACTGGACCGCCCTAAACCTAAGCATGCATGTACACAAATTTCATGCACGGTCCACGTCAACCCGTTCTGATTTTACATGTGCGTTTCTCATTCTTCTTCCCTTCAAAAGGCAAATCTTCTGCCATTAATATTGGATCATGATTTCTCTCTTTCTATAACCACTAATTTATGTGCATTCGATCTTCTTACTTTTATATATCTATTATGTGTAGTTGCTAGCTTTATTTATAAATTTAAGGGTAAAGCCATAAAGTGGAGGACGGATATGCTAGGATTAGCTATGGCTTCTAAACAAGGAGCTGAGGATAGAGGAGGAGTGTGTATTTGTATGTTGGGTGTTCTTCTGTCGTGCAAGCCGACGGTTTACGTGTGACCTGTGGCCCATGCCGTTTTCACCTCCAAATTTTTAATTTTATCTAATATTCTCTAAATTTTACTTTTAGCAAATCAAATCTTTTAACTTAAAATTAAATTTTCATGATTTTTAAACACTTTTTTTTTACCACATATCAAATGTATAAAATTTCATGTCAACATGTCTTTTATTACTTGTGAAGTTGACAATAGACAAAAGATGTTTAAATATTATGAAAAATGCAAGTTTATGCTTAAAAAGTTAAAAGTAAAGTTTAAAAATACAATAGATAAAATCGTGAAAGTTTGAGAATAAAAATGTATATTTAAACTTATAAAAATTGTATATTTGATATCTAAATTTAATTAAAACATAAAATTCTATATAAAGTTTATTGTAAAACTTTATAATTCACTTAAAAATCTTATAAATCAGTTTGTTGTGCATTCTTTAATTTAAAAATCTTATTGTTGGTAGCACACTTTCATACGCATGTCTAAGAATTTAATGGGTATTTGGTTTGGCAGATACAACAGATAGCTTTTTTTTTTTAATCCAAATATTCCCTATCTAGGTGCTTGGTAAGGAGTATATATCTGCAGCTGATAGATTTTTTTGGAGTAGATTTGCTGCAAATTGTACCTACTTCATTTTGGAGCTTTTTTAGAAACAGATACCTACAATAATTTTTACTTACAAGACCTACCTCCTTATAAATGGTAAATTTAATGGGCTATATTTTTTTAACTTAAATGATTATATAATTATAATTTTTCTATATAATTAATTCTATGATTATAATTTTTAATAGATTCATAAGAATTATGTCTACTATTGATTATTATTCTTGTAAAATTAATTATATATTTGTAATAAATTTAATATGCAATATATTTATTATATTAATTCTAATTTTATAAGATAAAAAATAAAAATAAATTTTATTTAAATAATATTTTCTTGAACAATATCTAAATAATATTGTTATTTACTAATAATAGAATATATTGTTTTTATGATTATTTTTATATTGATTTCAATTAATTTTTTTATAAAATTAATGTTTTTAAAAATAAATTATATTTATTTAAAATAAAATACGTATCCATTTTAGTCATTAGAATATCAGCAACACCTTTAAAGTGTTCACCAAACACTATTATAAATCATATGTCTATTATTTGCTACTAGCTGTCTGTTATCTGCTACTAGCCATCTACTAACAGCTACCTACTATCTGCTATCAGCTATCTGCTATGTGAATCAGCTGAACTAAACGGGGCAGTAGATTCCTCCTCCTCAAAAATAGGGTCATTCAATCAATGTTGGTAGGATCCTTAAAAAAAATAAGCATGAAAGTTCTCATCCGAGGTTTAAATAAATACAAGTATCAACAATATTTTTTTTGATAAGAAGTATTAACAATATTAATGTTTTTGATTTCATAGGGGTAGCTGTGTATCGATCGGTTCAGTTCAATTTGAACCGAATCAAAACCGATCAGTTTTTAGAGGTCCAAGTTGGAATTGAACCGAACTAATCTCTAGATTGAAATCGAACCAAACCAAATTAGTTGGGTTTTTTTTTCTATTCAGTCGATTTTTATTTTATTTATTTTTATATACTTATATATTCAAAAAAATCATTAAATATATTTATAAAAACATAAAACACATAAAATTGTATGAAAAAATATCATTAGTAAAATATATAAAAAACATATAAAATATAAAAATTTAAATTAAATTAAATAATTTCAATTTTTTAATTGGTTTGATTTTTCAAACATGACAACTGAATCGAAAACTGAAAACCAGAATTTTTGAAAATAAAAATTGAACCAAGCCGTTTAATCATAAAAACCTAACTAATTTTCACAAATTGGTTCATTTCGGTTTTCTCGGTGTGGTTCGGTTTTTGGACACCACTAGATTTTTCTAATGGTAAAAAAAAATCAATGAGAACTATTATAAAAAGATATACATTTTTTGGTAAATATATTTAAAGAGCTAAAAATATCACTGTTTGACAGCTATTTATCAAAGAGAATAAGAGCTAAACATATATATTAATTTAGGCCTAATAGCCTTTTATGGCCTGAACTTTAGGCCATTTTTCAAATATAGCCCCAACTTCAAAAAGTTTCAGTTAGTACCTGGTACTTTTCGAATTGATTCAAATATAGCCAACTCTATTTTAGCGTGTGTTTTGGCTGAAGTGGC
>CANYLF011695644.1:0-12379 GCA_948193215.1 Bocquillonia castaneifolia | reverse complement strand
AGTTTTCTTAGTGGATTGGGATAAGAATTTCCCTATTTTACATAAGGAAAGCTAATGGCTTATTTATTTATTTTTCTGAGATAGTAGTATTTATTTTAAAGTGGAATGCATAAGGTAATCTATTAATTAACAATATGTTATTTATTTTGGAGTGAAATGTACCCAACCTAATATCCTTTTGGTTCACCATGAAGTAAATATGCTTCAATAATATTGTTTTAACATAAACTTACAAACCTCTATAGTTAATGAAATTAAAAAACCTGTCTTTATTTTCATTAATTTACCTTTATTAACCCTCACCAAAACACTTGTAAATTAATGCACATTGAATGGTTTCATCACCAAAATTTTAACTATTTCTCCCTCATCTTCATTGTTCTCTTTAATTTTCTTATTTCTTTCCTTCTTTTGGACCTTCTATAGCCTTTTAATAGATTTTAAAAACAATTAAATGTGACCCACCACCAGATCATGGAAGCCCTCTTTAACTTTACATATCAGAACAAAACCAATCCTTCCTTCCACAACCATCTTTTTTGGATAGTAAAAAGCTCAACAGTAATCTCCAAGCACCATTTCATCTACTAATCAAAGGTTTTTTTCCCCCTTTTTGAACATGAATATATTTATAAATCAAGAAGAAGAGGGGACAAGAAACCACTTGTCTTTTATTCTTTCTCCAAGTACTAATCTAAGTTTATATATATAATGGTCATATGCAGTGCACACCATATTGTATTCAAAAATAATTATTTACATGTAAATATCCTAAAATGTACAAAATTGAATGTGACGTGAGTGACCCTCACTTTGAGAACCTAGGCAGATTTCATTTTCATCCCATTAATCATCACATCTAATCTATATATATGGTCAAGTGCTCATCCAAATCTCCATCTCATGTCAAGTTTTCAGTATTTGAAATTATTCAAACTCTTAAAAATACCAATAGACATTTGGCCTACCGGGGGAGAGCGTGGCTTTGCTGTACGTTAAGATTCTGGATTTAAATTTCAATTATTATTTCTCAAATAAATTCTAAATGGAGAACTTCGGTTGAATCCCATTAAAAATAAATATAAACTCCATAGTAGCAGTCTAATGAAGTTAAAAAAAACTCTTAAAATAAATTAATAAAACAAAAAGTCCCACATGAACATAGAATTTTCACAGACTAAGATATATATATATATTAAAAAAAATCTTTATTTAGATATTCAACTTCTGTCTAGTTTCAATCTATAGATACTTGTGGTGCAAGAGTGCAAGTGGCATAAAAATGTCTAATTGGTAATTAGTCTTCACTAAGCATATTTTTTTTTTCAGATATCACTTAGCATAATTTTAACGTGCAGGCTAACAATGGCATAGCAGTTAAAAAAACCAAGAATATTTCAATACTCTTTGCACTAGTGCTCCAAACTTTTTAGTAATTAGATTCATAATTAATATGTTTTATAAAGTTAATCAATATAAATTAAACAATTAAAAGGTTTTATACATCTTATATATTCCAGAATTTATCATTGCTATCATTTGAAACTGTTTAGCATCAATCATATTAGCAACTATATAGTGTCCATCAAATCAAAAATTTTGGACCTATAGTTAACAAGTGAAGCGATCAAGTAATGACAATTAATGAGTAAGAGTGGGGTGAGCAAAGAAACTTAAAATGCAAGGAAACCAAGAGATTGCCATTACTAATAAACAACACAACTTGGATTGAAAAGGAACCTTTTTGATTAAAGTTATAAAGAGAAACACCAAAATACTGATTCCAATTTGGCTTTCTTTCTTTCTACTCTGAGTCTCTGCAAGAATGACACATCCTCCACATTGGCCACTGTCCACTCACTCACTCACAGAGCTCTACCTGTTTTCCCAACGGCCAAATTGAGGGCACAAATGTCATTTTATTCTCTGTCTGAAAATAACAAGTGTGAGAGCAACTAGCCAGCTGCAGTATTGACAAAATTTACACTTTGATAAAACTCACTCTACTCATTGCTTCAATTCAGTGGCTATTGCCAAAATAATCCTCAAAGGTTACAACTTTAATATCATTCCTTTATTATTATAATTATATCGTCATTTGTACAATGATGCCTCTCTCTCACCAATTCTTTCTTGTCTTTGCTTTTACTCTATAGTTATATCTACTTCTTTCCTTTTCTTTTCTTCAAGAACTTGTAAAGGTTTGATCTTTCACTTCATTTTGAGGTCCATTTTCTTAAAAGAATCAATACCCATTTGAGAAAAAGCTGAAATGGAAACTGGGTCGAGCTCAAATTCTGCGAAGAAGAAGGATGCACAAAAAGAAGGTGAAGGAGGTACCAGCAAGACAAAAACTAAGCTAGGCTCTATGTTGCCAAAGATCGAGCCTTTTGTGCCTAGAACAGACCATCTTAATCCAAGAGAACTGAGATCTTGGGCTAAAAGAACTGGTTTTGTTTCTACTTTTTCTAGTGAAACTGCTACTAGTAACAGTGAAAAGTTTAATAGTAGTGCTGGTTTTGACTTGGAAAAGGGTCCTGACAATCATAAGAATGGTGGGTCTTCACCAAAAATTGAGATTGACCCTGTTTTGGGTAGGACCAGGCCTGCTAGAGGGTCAGAAATTGAACCTGATTTGGGTTCTGGGTCTAGGACTGGTAATGGGAATGAGAGGAACTTGGGGTTGTTGAGAGATGAGAATAAGAGGAGGAGAATTGGAGATGAGTTTGTTTTGGGAGCTAAAGAGGAGGAAAGGAAAGTGGAGATAAATGGAAGTGGAAATGGCAGCAGAAATGGAAATGTAAATGGAAGTGGAAATGAAATCCCATTAATTGCTAATGCTCCAGTTCCTAAGAAAGAAGAAGAAAATGGTGGAAATGAATTTGGAATTGAGGTGTATCCTGGCGGTGATGAACCTGCTGGTGGAGGTTGGCACACACAGAATGGAATGAGATTAGGATTGAGAGAGAATCCTGGTTTTGGTTAGCTTCTTTCCTTTTCCTTTTGTTTTTTCCTTTTCCTCTTGTTTTTTCCTTTTCCTCACTTTACCTTCTAAACGGTTTCTTCTTTTATATCATTTTAATTTGTTATTGGATATTTGTGTGCGGAAATGAATGCTGTGCTGAGACTTGATGATGGTTAAAAAAAACTAAAGCAATTTTTAAAATAAACATGACAATGTGTGATAGATAAGGAAGTCTATAGTGGTAAATGATTTGTACATGTCTTTGTTCTTTGATGGATGAAAATACACTAAAATTTTCAAGCAGACTTTAGTGTGGTGCTGCAATCTTTTTTTTTATTTCGGTCAGTATTGTGATAGGCATGGACTGACAGTGGATGAGAAGAAATTGTCATCGAGGACAAGAACTGCACTGTAGTGGAATTTGCCTGTCATCTTGAAGCTTTCAAAGCTTGGCATGTTAAATCTTGTGAGCTTCACACTGTTTATCAGTGTTCTCTAAATTAATTTGTGAGATAGAAGTTTTTCTAGGAAAAGTAAAAACATTACTTTGATAGTGATTACATACAGAATGTTTTCTTTGTTGTAGTTCTCCCATCAAAGGACTAATCAACATGTGTTTTTGACAGTTGCCGGCTCTATATATTTTATTTGAGCTTGATCTTCATGCTCATGCCATAGTTCATAGGAAAATTTTGTGATTCAAATGTTTTTATATTTCAGTTAAACTTTTTTTTAAAAATGTATGGAAATTTGAAGAACTGTGATTTTTCAAATCCTACATAGGGTTGCAATGTCACAGATCATTTTCCTGGATTGTAGCATGCTTCCATCTTTCAGTGATGATTTCTTATTATTTCTTATTAATTTTCTGGAAATGAGCTATTTTTCCAGATCCATAACTGTTTTTGTCTCTTAACTGCAGTACCACTTATATATTATGCCCTTCAACACTACTTATCACTGGCTGGCTCACTAATTTTCATTCCATTGATCATTGTCCCGGCCATGGGAGGAACAGATGTAAGCACTAGTTTTCAGGTGTATCTTGACGTTTTATACATTTCAAGAAGGGCTTTAATGAAAGATTTGTTACTTTCTTCCCATAAATGATGACAGAAAGACACTGCTACAGTGATTTCTACGATGCTGCTTATCTCTGGCATAACAACAATACTGCATTCCTACTTTGGCACCAGACTTCCATTAGTTCAAGGTAGTTCATTTGTGTTTTTGGCACCAGTGTTAGTTATCATAAACGCAAAGGAGTATCGGAATCTCTCAGAACATGTAAGTGTGAAGAATTTGAAGTGATATATCTGACAATTATAAGAGTGTATAGTGTCGCTGCAAATGCATTTTAATTGCCAAATTCCTAGCATGCCCTTATATATACAACAATTCTTTCTTTCAAAAATTATGAAACTGAAACATCAAACATTATTATAATGTTAGACCTCTGATAGAATGAGATGTGATAATACTTCTGGTGTTTCTTTTGCTCGTTTCAAGCATTTGCACTCCATTTCCTTTGGTATTCTTCTTGTATCTTTTTGTTTATTCTTGAATTCAATTGCAGAAATTTAGGCACATAATGAGGGAGCTTCAGGGAGCTATAATTGTTGGTTCAATATTCCAAAGTATCTTGGGATTTACTGGTTTAATGTCCGTCTTTCTAAGGTATGCAAATAAACTACCTGTAATTTCCCTTTTTATACCTATTCAGTGAATATGATTAATATCTTGTTATTCAATATACAGTTCAAAGATATGATCCTCCTACTATCCTGCATTGTTATCTTGATGCTACCTGCATAGAATTGCTTTTCTTAACTGATTCTTTTTGCATAGTTATCAGTAAAAAGAGAAGTGTTCAAATGCCTTGTAGTTCTTCTTTCCACTAAATGGAAAAATCTAGCTTAACCAAGAAAATTTTGCACAGGCACTATTGACGTTCTGTTACATTGGTCTATTGTGTTTCTTTTCTTTTTCTTTTTTTTTTTTTGCCAAAAGTGACATAAGATATATGATAGTTTCCTGGTATGATAATGTCTCGCAGATTGATTAATCCAATTGTAGTTGCACCGACTGTTGCTATATTAGGTTTAGCATTTTTTAGCTATGGTTTTCCGCAAGCTGGTAGTTGTGTGGAAATCAGCATCCCTCTGATACTCTTGGTTCTTATATTTGCTCTGGTAAGTGATAAACTTCAAGATTACTCGATCTATATGATATCATATAACGTTTTCTTTTGTGATAGCCCTTCAAGGAAATCTATTCTTTGATGGGCAAGTCTGTGCATCAAAATGTTAATCTTAGTTTCTTCAAAAAAATGTGTTTAGAAAGACTAATCATTGGTATTTATGTTGTTTCTTTTTTCAGTACCTTCGAGGAATATCTATATTTGGGCACCGCATATTCAGAATTTATGCAGTAAGTTTACTGGTTTTACTATTTATTCACTGTATGTTATCATTAATTGGATAGTGATGCTTACATTTTTTTGTCAGTGCAGGTCCCCTTGAGTGTCATCATTATATGGACTTATGCATTCTTTCTGACAGCTGGTGGTGCATACAACTTCAAAGGATGCAGCCCTGACATACCCAGTTCGAATATTTTGCTTGACTCATGTAGAAAACATGCATATACGATGCAGCGTTGCAGGACAGATGTTTCAAATGCATTGAAAACTTCTGATTGGGTCAGAATTCCCTACCCTTTTCAATGGGGTGTGCCTATCTTCCATATGAGGACTTCCTTGATCATGATAATAGTATCAATTGTTGCATCAGTGGATTCGGTTAGTAGCTTTCACTACAAATGGACTAGCAGCAACAACTTCTTTTATATATTCAAGATAAATCTGCTCTTATCTAAGGCTTCAAAATTTTCTTCTATCCCCAAATTTCACATTAAAGCCCCTAATACTTTTAAAATAAATTAACACCAGGTCCAGATGACAAAATCGTTGGAAAAACATATGCATTGCTAAGATTCCCAATTTAGTATATTTGTATAATATGAAAGCTACCCTGACAAGATTTACATGAAAAAAAAAAGGACTTTTTTAGGTACCTGCAAATTAGCAAAATAACCAAATAAATGAACAACTTAAGGCTTGTGGCTACCTATATTATGGAAAGTAATTACAGAGAAGTCAGCCTGATTTTTTGGAAATCTATTTTATTCAAAACAAAATGAAAGAACTGACAGATGAAAAGAGTTTGGTATGATTTTAACGCAACTGTATAATTGCACAGGTTGGAACATATCACTCTACATCGTTGCTAATTAGCACAAAGCCTCCGACCCCTGGAATTGTCAGCAGAGGAATTGCGTTGGAGGGTCTCTGCAGCATCTTGGCTGGACTCTGGGGTACAGGCACTGGTTCAACCACCTTGACAGAAAATGTGCACACTATTGATATAACAAAGATGGCTAGTCGGAGAGCTGTGGTTCTTGGAGCAGTTTTCTTGATACTCTTCTCATTTGTAGGTAAATGCCTTAAACTTGTTGAGACAAAAATGCCAATATTTTTTTTTCTCCTTTTTGAACCAAGAATGAAATTTAAGGTTAGATTTGGCGTCCAAGTGGATATTTATTTTTTGCCTCTTGAGTTAGTAGAAACTAGACCTCATGTCCTCTTTTGATACATAATATGTACGTAAATTTCTGAATGTGCTCCTAAAATCATAAATTAAGAGTGCATTGTCAGTCTCTCACAAAAGCTTACTATTTAAGGTAAATATTCCACCAGTCCAAGAAATCAGTTACAAGATCATGCATTTAACACTTTATTTTGGGACAATTTTGTTAACATCTTTTGTTGTGTTTAATAGGAAAAGTAGGTGCAATTCTTGCTTCTATACCATTGGCATTAGCTGCTGCGGTACTTTGCTTCATATGGGGCCTTATTGCAGCATTGGGTCTCTCGACTTTGCAGTACAGTCAAACAGCAAGTTTTAGAAATATTGCAATAGTAGGTGTTTCATTGTTTCTGGGTTTGTCAATTCCTGCCTATTTTCAGCAGTATCAGCCTGAAACAAGCTTGATACTACCGAGCTATTTTATTCCCTATTCGGCAGCATCTGACGGACCTGTCCACACCAGCAGTAGACAAGTAAGTTGCATATGCTCTCTTAATCAATATGAGCTAGTACTCTTATCATTCAGTTTGTTTTTTTGTTCTTCCTCTCATATTAATAAGCTGTTCTCTTTCTTATTTGGTTTGTTCCTCTGTCAGTTTGATTTTGCGATCAATGCGCTCATGTCCTTGAACATGGTGGTGACTCTCTTGGTAGCATTTCTGCTTGATAACACAGTTCCTGGTACACGACAAGAAAGAGGGGTGTATATATGGTCGCACCCTGAAGACTTGGCTACCGATCCATTTTTACATGCAGATTATGCCCTGCCGGGAAAGGTTTCCAGGTTTTTCTGCTGTTCTAGATGTTTACGTACATGAATTAATAAATAGCTCCTTGGAAACTGAAAGCTGTTTATTCATACCACTTTACACACCAGCCACAGAATATGCTTAATGTGGATTTGTAAAGTTCCTAGGTTACTATACTGTTTTGCTTTAGGTTGGAGTTGGAGCCATGAAGATTTGGAGATCATAAAGTAGCTCACACATAGTTTTAGCAATCTATAGATATATATCAATACACGAGTTACATACCTCACTGATTTAGTGACATTGTAATTGTCATGAAGAGAACATAATTATATTCAGATTGTGTCAATATTTAAAACATTCTTTGAATCTATTGGCTTTGTGTGAATTTGTGTTGTATTTTAGAGGCAACAAACTACTAGTTTTTGTTCCTTGTTATGCTACAAGAGAAGGAAACAAAGAATTATGTTATTTATGGTCATCTATCTTTTGTTATCAATAGCATATCTCCCATCTTGTGCTTGCATGTAAAAAGAAACAAAGAATCATGTTATTAATTATAGCTATTTGTAATGTACAAAAGAAATGCATCAACACATCATGAAGTGACAAGGGATTTCTTATTGTTGTGCCAGTCTTGGATTAGGGAACGAAGAATGTGATTAGGGGTGAGGGATGTATGTTTAAGCCTTAGGTTTGTCATTGGTGAAGTATCACGTCCCATCTGCAACCATTCCTCTATGGCTTCTAACTCATAAGAAAATCCATCTGCTGCTACATGTGGATTTTTCATAATGTCCTGCACCAACGTAAAAAGAACATATTAAGTCCAATTTCTTTCAAAGGCTAATATGTAAAAACTCAAATTTTAAACTCACTTTTCTTGAATTGTTAATTGTTAGGATTCACTGAAAATTGATCTAATTTTCCAAATACTCTATAGAATTGTTGTTCTTGAGCATTGTAAACTGACGTTTCATAAACTTTTTTTATATAGTTTTAGTTGGAAATTTCTTGTATGAACTACGGTTCATGAAGTAATATAAGAGTGACACAGGAATCCCATTTATAGTGGGTCTCACATGGTCCGTAAATCAAGGTCCATGCAAGAAAATTCCGTTTCAATTTTAATTCTTGAACATTTAAGTCCCTATATTCGTGATCGGATAGGGACTTACCTGAAATATAGGGCAGAGAAAAATGCCAGGTGCATCAGAATAGCACTCCTTATCAGCAATTCCTTTATTAGCAGGCTCACACTCACCTTTGGCAACTATCTCATCAGCCTTTTTTCTTACCCCATGTAGCTCCTCAATTACTTTTGCTACACTCAAGTCTGTTCCGGGCCGAAGCTTAATGGACATGCACTTCATTGCAATCCCCACAAGTTCCTCAGCCAAATTCAAAGGCCATTGCCCTGCCGTCTCATCCAAAACCCTGAGCACAGCCGTTCTGTCTGTTTCCACCGTCTCTTCGACAAGTCCGGGCCAATTTCTTCCCGTCAGAAGTTGCAATAATACAACTCCAATAGCCCGGATATCAGAGTCTATGTTGTTATTTGCTTCGTGGCATTGACGTAGCTCAATTCCACTTATCTTGGCAACTAGATTGCGGTCCAGGAAAATGTTGGAAGTGGTCAACTGGCCATGAACAATTGGCCTTGGCTTTGCAGAGTGGAGATAACCAAGGCCTGAACATACTTCATGCGCTATTCGTATCCTGTCATGCCATCTCAGAACTCGATTTCTTTTTCTGTGGGATTTGTGGCAGGAAAACAAGATATCTGCTAAACTTCCATTGCTCATGTATTCATAGATGATACATTTTTTCTCTGAGCTGAAGCCCACTGATGCAACCAAATATGGGTGTCTGATACTGTTAAGGAACTTCATCTGCATGTCAAATAGAAAATTTCATTTCAGTAAAAGCCTTATGTTACCACAAGAAGAAACTATGATGCCTTTGCTTATTTGAAAAACTTGCATTCTTGTATAACTGCTTGCTATTACCTTAGAAAGAAAATCTTCCTGAGACAAACCATTGTCAGGATTCAGCATTTTGATTGCTACTGCTGTATTATGAATTCGTCCTCTATATACATTCCTCCAAACACCGCCAGATTTCAGTCTCAGCCTCTCCGAAAAACCATCTGTTGCCAAGCTGATATCTTCTGCAGTGTACTCTCTATATCCACAAGTTAACTCATTCTCCTTTGTTATCATCCCTATGGCATCCTTTTCTTTACAGAACTCAACTCTGCGCTGAAGAACATCTCTTTGTTGTCGTAGCTCTTCGATATCCCTCACCATTTCTGCTCTTGTAATGACTGCTTTCTCCAATTGAGCCTCCTTATGCGATCTCGCCAATGTTGATAATTGGAGCTTGCTTGAGAGCTCTGATTGTAGTTCAAGGAGTGACTTTAGTCTGTTCTTGTTTTCTGCAATATCGCTCAGGATTTCTTGAATTTTTTCATTCTCAGCAGCCGATGCTTTCTCTATCTCTATTCGATTTGCAACCTCTTCTTTTATCTGAGCTTCAAGTTCGTCAGCCTGTAAATAAAGCATGAATCAATTTATTACATTAATTAGCAGTAAACAAAAGTAAGAAAGCAAGTTACTGCAAGGGAACTCCATATTCACCCTGGTATTGCATAAGTTCATTGCCCATTCGGCTTTCGCTGACCGTTCTGCGTCAGCCTTAGCCTCTTCTTTCTTCAACTGGATTATTTTCTGTGCTTCATCTATTTTACTTCTGATATATGCTGATTTTTCTGTTGCAGCCTGACTTGTCACAAAATTTCAGCATCAGTAACAAATCAATGCAACCATTAGAAAAATTTAAGAATTCCAAGTACAAGAAAACAAGTGGGAAAAAAAAAGATTGATTTTCATGTCCTGATAATTAATAGGAAGATAATTCAAGGATAAAAGAGCAGAAGTCACGGATCCTTGGAAAGAATAGAGACTAAGTCAGGATAATAACATTAGCAAACTGGCATCCAAATATTCCTGTATCTATTATCCCATCACTTTCAAGAAACTTCCAAGAACATGATGACAAGCCCATAGAGTCAAAAAGGAGGAGTGAAAAGAATAATCTTTTTGGTAGCCAAAGTGGACTAGTTGCACCTAAACCTCTAATATCTAACAAATAAAGAATTATCAGAAAGAAAATTTTCAATGCATAGAAGCTAACTAAAGTGGACTTAATTGAAATTAACATCAGAATTTTGATTTCATGGATAAAGACAAACTGCATAAAACATCTCTGATATTTGCTTACCATATTAGAATCAATGGTTTCTGGACCAGTCTGCAAAAAAACTTCATTCTCTTCCTCACTAACATCTTCATTCAAATTCAAAGACAAGAAATGCTCATAATAATTTTGAATCTCTACAGCACAATTTTCCCATTGATTTTGCGAGTTAATCGAATCCAGGTTTTTCGATGAGGCAGATAAGCTGTGAGAATTCCTTCCAAGAGAGTTGTGTTCAGTGAACATTTTTCCAAGCCAACTTTTTATATTACCCTTTTTTGCAGCAACAGTTAGGCCTTGATTTTGATCATCTCCCATTAGAAGTTCTTCATTTTCTTCTCTAAAAGATACTAATTTGCCTCCACATATTATGAAAAACTCACAAAAACTTGGTTTATGTTGATGGATATAGTATGATCCACTGATTGCGTTCCTGGATCTCCTATTGAGAAAAATAAAATGGCAATCACAAAAACATACTCACAAACATAAATTTAAAGACAAATTTTACAAGAAAATAGTATAAAAACAAACAAAAAAAATCCATACCATGAAGAAGACCTCAAGAATGTTAGTCCCATGACTAATTTGGTTATACTGTGTCTTGAGATTAATTCAACTATAACTCTATGAATTGGTTCATCAGATTTCTCAACTTTCAAGATTTCAGCTTTTACCTACAAACCATAAATAAGGCAAATTTACAATGATGGAATTGAGTTCCAATAATTATCAAAGAAACCCAGCAAGCAAAAAAGAACTCACCTTTCCACAGAAAGCTATGTACTTTGAAAGCAACTTTTCTATCTTTTCCTGCTCATACATCCTGAGAACTTGCAGCTTTTCTTCACTAACAGAACTTGCAGGAAGCTTGCCAACTGAAATAAAAATGATTAAAAGCAATAAAAATTACAAAGAAAAAGAAAAAAGAATTAAGGAAATTCTGAAACATATCATATCATAGTATTAGTAGTTACATGGGGTGTAAACAAAGTCATTGGAGATGTTACAAGTGACATGAACAATAACTATTGAGATTGGCTTTGGCTTCCATTTCTTAAGGGTCCAATCCAAAGTCTTGAATCCATCTTGCAAATCATTCCCAAGAACTGCATATACTTTCTCAACAATATGATTATGACCTTCCATTAATTTCTTGATATTATCTCTAATTTATCACTTGTCACTTGTGTGCCTTCAATTTCTTGATTAAGACCAATCAGAAAATATTCATCGTATTGGTTTGGTTAAGACCAATCTTATCAAAGATTGTTTCAAGACAAAAGAAATCAAAATTCGTGTAATATGGTAAGTGGGTGATTGCAGATTTTGATGAACAGAAGAGATGTGATAAATGTTTTCAAAATGTTTGTTAAGGTCAAATATTTGATTAGTGTCCATTTGGGACCGTTTTGTATGGGATAGCACTAGCAGGCGATTTTTGTTTGCTTCTGTGTTGATTTCAATCATTTGGTATTTAATGGTTGAAACTTTCTTAGACAACTTTTATTTTATTTCCTTTATTTTTCTTAATTCCATCATAATTGCTTCCTTCTCCCCAATCTAATATATCAATAGTTTTTCAATAATTATCAACATCCTAAATTGGGATGTCCCAATAAGGGTGTTTATGTAATTTAAAAATAGAAAAATGAGGTGTCTTGAATTGAGGAGTAATTAAAGTGTATTAAAAAACTAAACCATTTTAAATTGTAAGACACAAATACCCCTATTGGGACATCCCAAACTGGGACGTTAAA
>CANYLF011695012.1:0-12900 GCA_948193215.1 Bocquillonia castaneifolia | reverse complement strand
TGTTTTTCATGAAGGGAGGAGAAAACATAATTAATCTTAAATTAATCGTTGAATCCCTTGAGTTTTCTTATTCACCATAAAATTCTTTAAGCTTTCTTATTTATGAAATTCTTTAAACCCTAACTAAGGCTACTCACAAATTCTAAAATGATTAGGATTTATTTTAATTAATTCTAAATAATAATTCTTTGTAAAATTCGGATTTTCCTTAAGACTGCAAAGAGTGTCTGACTTGCGACTCAATTTTAGGATATCTATATTCTTCAAACAGGCATAACTTCTTCACAAAAGTTGTAGCTCTCGATTTTCGCTTGTATTTAGGCTTTTTAATCACCCAATTCCTAGTTTCCTAGCCCAAGTTATGGCCTGTCGAAGTTGCTACACTGTCAGACTGCGAATTTGATGCTAAAAATCCGAATTTCTTATGAAAACACAAACTACTAATATAAATCTAAAATTAATTCGTATAATAAAGTGAAATTTCAATAAATATATAATTTTATATCTTTTAATCCTAATAATATATATATTTATAATTTCAATAATTTGTAATTTTATGATTAAATTTAACCCAATCCATATATTATATGGATTTATATATTTTTCAATTATTATGTTTTGAATATATATTTGACATTTTAATTATGAGTATTTTTAAATCCTAATTAGCTAAGGATTTGATTTTTTTATTAATAAATAAATATATTCTAATTATAATTGATTAAAGAATTCCATATTTGTTATTAATTAATTAACATAATTATTAAATGACTATTTAAACCTTCATTAAAACTTTTCAATAAATTAAATAGGGATGGGCAAGGGAGTCAATTTGCCTGTTTCCCCCCCTTCCCACTTTTATATATGTTATAGATTAATCCCTTAATTTTATTTTTCTCATAACATTGTACTTATAATTTACTTTCTAGCATATTTTTATATATAAGAAATATATCCAGACTTATTTTGTTATTATTTATTTATAATTAGAATTTTCTCATTTTATCTTAGGTAAAAAAATTTAAAAATAAACTAATACCCTCTATATTCCAAAACTATAATCACTTTTTCATTTTGAATGTTTCAACACAATAAGCATTTTTTTAGGGGTGTTGGCAAATAAAATCACCACATTTCACCTAATTTGCAGTTCTATCATGTTCTTTTAATCTTGGCAATTTCATACACCAACTATCTGATTTTGGCAATTCCAGACACCAATAAACTCTTAGGTTAATTAGAGATTAATTGGTAACCGATACTAAGTAAATAATTCCATGTTATTACTATTCAACATTAACCCAAACACTTATATGTGCTTGACTATTTTATACCTATTATTTATTGATTTATCGATTGAGCTTATTTACCTTAAATAATTTAATATTTGTGATATATATAATTGTCATGAATGGTTTAAATTTTATATTTGAATAAACTTATTTAACTCACTAGTTTATAGTATCGTAGTGGCGTGACTTCATTTAACTATTTTCAGTTGAATTGAGAGCTTAGCGGTGTATGAAATTATAAAAAGTAAATAAGTTGGTGTATGAAATTGCCAAAACCAGATAGTTGGTATATGAAATTGCCAAGATTATAAAAGGACGTGATAGTCTGATAGAATTGCAAATTAGGTGAAATGTGGTGATTTTATTTGCCGATACCCTTTTTTATTACATTTATTAGCATGTCTAAAATATTCTTATTTATTATATAAAAATTGTCAATGTAATGTATCATTAATGATCTTTTAAAGTTTTTATAAAGATATTTTAAGATTAATTATTTTATTTAGATCTCTAATTTTGTTAGTTCCTTTGTTTATCTATCAGTGTATATATGGTATTTATCTAAAAATGTATATATTTATGGAGTATAATTGTATAAAATATAGGAAAGATATATACATTTTTATTTTAAATTTTAGTCCCCTAAAATAAATTTCTGATTCCATTCCTGAGTTTGGGATAAATAAGAAGCAATTTTTGTCTTCTCTTAATCCCCTTGTTGATTCCCAGAAAGGGCATAAGAGATAGAATCTATCCTTTTTTTCACAGCAAGACCCTACCTTACTTACAAGGCTATGTAGAAACCGACTGAACTAAATTAACAGGACCGTTCTGAACCGAATTTTGCTATTTGGTTCGGTTGTTTGGTTCATTCGGTTCAGTTCGGTGGAGGCTCAAGGATTTATTCAGTTTTCGGTATTATGTTCAGTTTAAGGTTTTGAAAATCGAAAAAATCGGATAAACCAAACTTAATATACACACACACACATACATACATACATTCATATAACCCTAGCCAAAATGATGTTGTGTGCCACTTATATATAAACTAACTAAACCTAACCCTAAACACACCCTCACTTCACTCAGCCGCTCCTTTCCTCTCTCTCAAATTCTCTCTCTCTTAAATCCTCTCAACTCTCGAAGCAGCAGCCAATCCCTCTTCCTCTCAAACCCTAACCCTAATTCCTCTTATCTCACTTCTTAGTTCTTACTTCTCTTCTCAGTTATCTTATTTTTTCCCTTTTCACTTCGTCTTCTCGTTGACCGCGATGATAAATCACTTCTCTCTCTGTTCTCTCTTCCTTTTCCTTTTAACAATTTCACCAAAAAATCAACAACATTTAAAATGTAGAAGTATATTTCTTTAAAGGTAGATCTCCATTTTGTTTTATTTGATTTTGTGAGTTTCTCTTTCTATTTATATAGTTTGAACTCTATCTGACTTTATTATGTGTTTTTTGGGCTATTTCATTTGTTAATGAAGATTAACAACTAGTGTCTCAACTTTCTTTAATATAAATTATCGAAAAGGTACACTTTTTTATTTTCAATATTTTGCTTCTTCTGTTTTCGTTTAGATCAATGTGTTTTTTTTTTGTTCTTGTTAGATCTTCTAACTTTCTGCCTTTTTTGAAATCTTTATAGGTATAGGTGGAAGCAAAGTGAAGATTAGAAAGTTTTGATATTCGATTTAAATCTTTAAGGTATGTGTGTGTGCGTGCGTGTGTTTTTTTAAATTTTTTCATTATTTTTTTTTGCTAATGGATATGTTGCTGGGTATGTGTATATTATTTGAAATCATGTTTTTGTTTTTTGGTATTTTTAAAAAAAATTCATTATTTATGCCGTTTGAAATTTTTGCTGGTTTTTTTTGTATTTTTGTGTTTTGTTTATTTCTTTGTATTTTTAAAAATTTTTCTTTAATTTTGTGTTGCAACTGGAATTATTTACTGACTTTTTTTCATATTATTTTTTTGGTAATGGATTTTGTTTCTTTGTATGTGTATATTATTTGAAATCTTATGTTTGTTTTTTGGTATTTTTAAAAAATTTTTTTGTTAACCTCTGCCTACAGTAATTTTTATTGGGTTTTTTTTTTGTATTTTTTTTGTGTTTTGTGTTTTTTCTTTGTATTGTGTTGCTACTGGAATTATTTATGGATTTTTGATTAATTTTTTTGTACTGGAATTGTTGCTGGGTTTTTAATTTTTTTTTTGTGTTTTGTTTGTTTTGTATTTTTTTCAAAGTCTTAATATTCTCAACTGGTGGAAGCAAAATGCTGAACGTTTTCCAGTTCTATCAAAGATGGCTTAGGATATTCTTGTTGTTGCAATTGCTGCTTTTTTTTTTTTTGCTAATGCAAGATAAATTTTTGGGTACATATATGAATATATATTATAGGAGAAGTTAGAGATAGGCAGTGTATAGTTTGCTTACTGCTATCTTTATATATTTTTTAATGCACCAGATATGCATATTACATTCTTAAGCTTGATTGCTTGCTGCTTCCTATATTATTTCCTGCACTAAGTCAAGCAGGAGTTAGAATTTTATGGATTTGTTTTACTATAATTATTAAACAATGGATTTGGATGTCTATCATGTTATTGCAATTTGCAAAGTATGAATGTATGTATTAATATATGTAATTATCAATGAAACTAAAAGAATCATGTTAAATTGTCAAAGTAAACCTGAAAAATTTTACTCATAATATTTATATTTTGGCCTATCAGACAAGCCCAAAATTTGAGGCCCAAACTGTTTTTCACTGTTCGATTCCAAATTTTAACCTCAAAAAAACCAACGGTTTCAGGGTTTTGGGAACCGAACCGATTTGTTGCACACCCCTACTTACTTATCCAAGAAGATGTATTAATTTTTTAAATTTTTTTATAATTATTTTTTTTCAAATTTATTGTTTTGAAAAAAATATTTCTTTATCAGCTTTTCTTCCATAATAATCTTTAAAATTCAAAAAAAAAATAAAAAAAACTTTTAGGAACTACAATCCCAAAAACCCTAGCGAATCTAAAAAATTAAGTTGTGCAAACTATATATTTCTACATCTCATTTCTTTAATTTGTAGTTCATTAAATAACATTTTGCATGGCTAGGTAAATTATTTTTATTTACGTGAAGCTATATTAATTATCGCTGTATTAATTTTAGCTTTTATATTTTGTTTCTTTTCTATTCTAAAATATTTTCTTAAAAAAAACTTTAAGGAGGTGTGTTGACTAGTGTCCTTTTCCAGAAGGGACAATGGTACAGTGGGTCCCCGCGCAAAGCCGCCAAGATGGGCTTTATGTTTCTAATTCTAAAGAAAATAATATTGAAATTTATCGGAGAAATTAGAAAAAAAAACAGTTTAGTAGTACCTTTTTTTTTTTTTACATATAGGTGGAGTACAAACGCATCCACTGGAATATTCTGGGCTCCATTTTACGGTTATCCAGATTAATATCCGATCGAGAGAAGCCCCAACACTCTCTCAACGGGGTGAGGCTCGAACTCTAAACCTCACTTAAATGGAGTTTTCCTTGACATGTGCCTTTGCCACCAGACCAAGGCTCCTTTGGTGAGTTTAGTAGTACCTATAGGTACTTCATAATCTAATTGTCTTGTATCTAATTTTTAATTATTATTTATTTTACTTATCTCAAAAAATTATTATTTATTTTATTTTTAATGAATTGTGAATTAATTATATTTTCTAAAATTGATAAAAAAAGAAAAAGAACTGATATATATATATATATATATATATTGTTTTTACATAGAGGAGAAAAGCCTCAAAACTTAGGCAGCAAAGCAACAATCCTTGGATAACTAATTAATCTAGCCATTATTTCAAGCAACCTGGAATATATCTCTTCTAACATCTACTCCAACTTCATAACTAAAATAAATTTGAGGTCTTATTTTTATTTTCTTTTACTTGGAAGCTTATCAGTTTAGTACTTACATTGTGAAACTGAAAATTTTTATATTTAATTTTTATTTAACTTCTTGTTTTTGTTTTGGAATGAAACAGAATTTTAGATGAATCGACTATGTAAGATTAAATGAAATTGTATTTTTTTCGTATATAAATGTTCTTGCTTCACCTATAATTTCCTCATAATCTAACTATATTAAAAAATAAATCTTCAAATGTATATCATTCTGAAAAACACAATTGTGGGCATGCAATGTAGTGACTCTCTATTAAAAATAGAAAATCTGGCACTTCTAGAGCTCGGAGATATTGATCATTGATCAACACGGTAAAAAAATTATTTATAATTAGAATTTTCTCTTTTTATCTCAGGTAAAAAAATTCAAAAATAAACTGATACCCTCTCTATTCCAAAACTATATGCACTTTTTTTCATTTTGAATGTTTCAACGCGGTATGCATTTTTTTTATTACATTTATTAGTAATGTCTAAAATATTCTTGTTTATCATATAAAAATTGATAAGTAATGGATTATTAATCATCTTTTAAAGTTTTTGATAAAGATATTTTAAGAAAAGTTAATTATTTCATTTAAATCTCCAATTTTATTAGTTCTCATGTCTATTTATCAGTGTATATATAGTATTTATCAAAAACTGTATATAGTTATGGAGTATAATTGCATTAAATATAGGAAAGGTACTTAAATTTTTATTTTAAATTTTGACTCCTAAACTAAATTTCTGGTTCTGTCCCTGAGTTTGGGATAAATAAGAAGAAATTTTTTATCTTTTCTTAATTCCCTTGTTATTCCCAAAAAGGCCATAAAAGATAGAATCTTTCTTTTTTTATTCACAAAAAACCCCTACCTTACTTATCGAGAAGTGGTATTAATTGATTAATTTTTTTCTAAGTTATTTTTTTTCAAATTTATGTTTTTTGAAAAAAATATTTATTTTTCTGCTTTTCTTCAATAATAAATCTTTAAAATTCAAAAAATTCAAAAAATAAAAAAAGTTTAGTAACTACAATCCCAAAAACCCTAGCTAGTTACTCTAAAAAGTTATGCAAGCTATATTTTTCTACCTCTCATTCTTTAATTTGTAGTTCATTAAATAACATTTTGGCTAGGCAAATTATTTTTATTTACGCGAAGCTATTAATTATTGCTGTATTAATTTTAGCTTTTTTTTTTTCTCTTCTATTCTAAAATATGTTAAAAAAAAAACTTTGAGTAGGTATGTTGACTAGTAGGGGTGTGCAAAAACCGAACCGGACTGAGAAACCGAACCGAACCAAACTGATTAGTAAAAATTAGTTTGGTTGTTTGGTTAAATGGTTCGGTTTGGTTTTTATTTTTGAAAAATCGAAAAACCGAAAAAATCGAAATATATATATAATATAATTTTTTTTTAAAAATAACAATAAATTTCTATGTATTCATATAATTAGAATATATATTATACTATTATTTAGACTAAATTTGACTCTTAATTTTTTTCTTCTCTTTTTTCTCTTGTTTTTCTTTATTTTTCTTCAAATTTTTTTAAAAATAAGAACTATTCTAATATTTTGGTTAAACCGAAAACCGAACCGAACAAAACCAATTTTATCTACCTAATTTGGTTTGGTTTTTACTCCCTTAAAAAATCAAATGATTTTGATAATTCAAAACCGAACCGAACCGAATTACCGAATGCACACCCCTATAATGACTAGTGTCATTTTCCAGAAAGGACAATGGTACAGTAGTTCCCCGCGCAAAGCCGTCAAGATAGGCTTTTATGTTTCTACTTCTAAAGAAAATAATATTGAAATTTATGGCGAAATTATAAAAATTATCAGTTTAGTAGTACCTATATATACTTCTTAATCAGTTAATCTAATTATCTTGTCCATTAAAAAAAAAATTTAATTATCTAGTATTTAATTTTTCAATTATTATTTGTTTTATTTTTATTAAATCATAAAATTAATTATATTTTCTAAAAAAAAAAGAAAAAGAACAGATTTTTTTTTTTTTTTTACCTAGAGGAGAAAAGCCTCAAAACTTAGGCAGTAACAATACTTGGATAGCTAATAATCTAGCCATTGTTTCAACCCACCTGGGATCTCTTGTAACATATGGACTCCAACATCATAACTGAAATAAATCCGTGGTCTTATTTTTATTTTCTTTTACTTGGAAGCTTATCAGTTTAGTACTTGTAACATTGTGAAACTGAAAATTTTTATTCAACTTCTTGCTTTTGTTTTGGGATGAAACGGATTTTTAGATGAATCGACTATATAAGATTGAATGAAATTTTTTTTTTTTTTTTTATATATAAATGTTCTTGCTTCACCTATAATTTCCTCATAATCTAACTATATTAAAAAATAAATCTTCAAATGTATATCATTCTGAAAAACACAATTATGGGCATGCAATGTAGTGACTCTCTATTAAAAATAGAAAATCTGGCACTTCTAGAACTGGATTAAAATTGCATATTGCAAGCCAGTGCATATATATACCTTTTAATTGGTTTAAAACAAGAACTGGATTAAAATTCTTTAAAAACAAAGGGAAGAAATCAAGAAATTAAAGGACGAAAATCTAAAAAGAATATAATATGAATTAATTAACCAATAGTTTGTCAGATTACAACTAATTTAAGTTGAATCAAATCTCAAACCAAATAAAAGCTAAAAATCAAACACAGAAAGGAAACTCTTGATCTAGTTCAATTTTGTGCTTAATTTGACCATGAATAATAAATATACTGCAGATAGAGATTTTTCAAATCTCAGCAAAAGCAACAGTCTTCTTGCCATCATGAGCCTTCCTGAAGAAATGCTTCACATAATCCGAGTAGACAAAGTTTCTGTATTTAGGTTTCTCCCCAGTAGCCAGAATTTCAGGCAACGGACCGATCACATCACATGGCTTTGGATTAACGAAAATTGGAATGGAAATTCTGTTCTTACTTCCACTTGCAATCACACAATGCTCCACACTCTTATATCGACCATTGCTAAGTATTTGCAGTGCATCTCCTACATTTATCACTAATGATCCTTCCACTGGAGGAACATGAACCCATCCATCTTCTTCTCCTTTCCCTTCGTTTACTCGGACGTAAAGCCCTCCGATTTGGTCTTGGAGTAGGAATGTCAGCGATGAGACGTCAGAGTGACGGCCGACTCCTACAGTGAGCTGAGGGTTTGGACATTTTGGATAGTAATTAAGGTTAATTCTCTTTGATCCCATTAGTTGAGATTCTTTGGTTTCGTCTAGTTCCTTTACGTTCAATCTCTCCATTAGTGCACTCATTAGCTTTCTGCAGAGAACCTCCGATCTCTTCATGTATTCAAGGCATTCATCTCTGCAGGCAGATGGCCAGAGTGAAGATGCCTCATCTTCAGAGACATAAAAGAGACTAAGATAATCCTTCCATTCAAGAGCTTTCTCTGCATCTGGACTGAAACTTGTTCCGAATCGGACATTGTTAGTGGAAGAAAGCTCCTTTGAGAACTTTCTCTTCTCCTCTGCTGGTAAACCGAAGAACCGATGAGTTGCATCTTGAACCTCGTCAAGAACCTCAAGAGGAACGCCATGATTGACAAGCTGGAAGAACCCAAAAGTCTCAGCAGCATCACATATTGATTCTGCAACTTTTGGGTCAGTTTCAAAGTTAGACATATCAATGACAGGTATAGAATCTTGAGGAATGATATTGATGAGTGCCTCTTTAGGTTGGATGTATTGCCTAGGAAGGCTTTTTAGGCCTAAAGCAGAAAGACCCTTAACTCCATTTCCTTTGTTAATGACGAAATCATTTAAATCAAAGGAATCAATGGGGGATGATATTGCCATTGTTGGAGCCATTTCTTGTGCTGTGTAGAAGTAGTTTGAAGTTAATTAGAAGGGAATTTGAACTGAAAGTTGAAAATTAAACTTGTAGATGTGGTGCCATCAAGCTATTGCGAATGTGCTATTTATAGGTTCATTATCCATTAAAATGTAAGTGACTGCTTGTAATTTTTCGTTATTTTTTTTCTCACCCAACTTCATTTTACTGTAAAAATTGTAGAAGTCCTCACCAACCCAATAGCCACTGGCCACTTTCGTGTCACCGAGCTTTTGACTGAATCAGGGCTGACTAGTCTATGGTCTAATTAAAATGAATACGGGTTATATATCCATTGATCTGATCTGATAGATAAAAATTAATTTCTATAATTGAATAGATAAAAATTAATTTTCTATAATTGAATTTATTTTGCAAATTATCCATTGAAAAAAAAAATTCTTTTTTGAGAAGATTTTTTTTCAAGTGTGACGATTCGATGATCTTTTTATATTTTAATTTCTTAAAAAATCCTTTTACCTTTCACTCATGTGGGTAGGGATGAAAAGTCTCAAATTCAAGACCCACTTTTACCAAATTATAAAAAAAAATCCCTTCCCATCATTTAATGCATATGGTTACGTGCCCTTCTTACACAAAACACATAAATTAGAAAAAAATTATCACTATATTATGAAAAAAAAACTAATATAGACTTATTCATTAAACCAACAGTAGTGGTATAATAATGTTATATTTTTTTTGCACGTTTGGTGGATTATTAATATATATTTTGGTTGGGCCTTAGAAAATTTTAAAAAAATTAGTATTTTATGTATTTATTGAGATTATTATTTTAGCCCTTGACCCAAGTTAAGACCGGAAGAAATTAGAATTTAAGCGAGTATATTGATTTATTGAGGTTTTACTGTAACTAGATATTGCCTCCCATCATTAATACATATGGCTACGTGTCCTTTTTACACAAAACACATAAAATAAAAAAAATATTACTATATTAATTATAAGAAAAAACTAATATACACTCATTCACTAAATGAATAGTAGTAGTATAATAATCTTTCATATTTATTACAAGGTTAAAAGTGAAATAATTGATTAAATATTATATTAAAAAAGTAAAATCACAAGTAAAATTTAGTATTCCCCATATTTAAAAAGTGACAGATGTTAATAACCGGATTTAGCATATTTAAATAGTACATGAAAACTAATTACTATTACTTTTATGCTCAATTAGTTTGAACTCTTTTTTATTAAAGTAGATTAGGGCAAATTTAAACTTAAAACTCTCGTATCTATTAGAAACGTACTAACCGGTAGGCTAAACATGCCGGACTTTTTAAATGATCATATTTAAAAAAAAAGTTTAATGTATAAAGAAAAGTTTGAACTCTTCATAACTTTTTTTTCCTAAAAATGAAACTAATATTAGACAAAATGACTCAATAAAATGTAAAAAAATGGTACATTGATTACTAAATCCGAATAAATTCTTAAGATATTTGTTAGAAAGCAAATAATCTCTTTAATTATTTTTTTATCATTTAAACTCTTAAATTTCAAAAATTGGTTCATTTAAGCCCCTCATTTCATTTAAGTGTAAGCTTATTAGGCACTTAAAGAACCTATTTCTAAAGTTTAAGGATTTAATGAACTAATTTCTAAAGTTTAAGGGTTTTAATGAGCGATTTCTAAAGTTTAATAACTTAAATGATAAAAAAAATAATTAAAGGGATTATTTACTCTATGACAAATACATTGAGGGCTTATTTGTCCACTTAAAATTTCATATGACAACATGGACCCTTGACATAAGGGAAATAAGAAATTTTTTTTAATGGTCCACCGTCTATGAGTGAAACTGTAAACCAATTTAATAGCATCTTAACATGTCATTAGAGTGATAAAAAATGTGTCATCATTTTTTTAAGACTTTTTGATATTTGTTAAAAAAAAAAGACAATTGATAATGTGTAAATATAAGATTAATTGATTCATATGATTACTTATCAACCACCCCAGTATTTCCCCGAAAATAAAATGAGACGCGCCAATCTGCCACATTGTTGACTTGACAATAAATTTTGATCTTAATCCGAAAATTGTTGTAAGAATTTATATTTAAAAAATTGTTCTATTTTAACTTGAATAGGCATGAGTACTATATTATTTATTTTATAACATTTTACCATTTTTCATTTTTTATAGATCTTTAACACTCAGACCTTAATTTGTATAATTTTAAAATATATGAGTTAAGTAAACAACAGGGTAAAAACTTAAAAATCAAAATGTACTATCTACATGCTTAGGCTGTACATCGGTTTGGTTCAGTTCGATGAGCCAAATCGATCGATTTTTAGTGGAATAAAACCAAACTGAATTAATTCTTGAACTAAATTGAACCGAACTGGTTTGATTCAATTTTATTTGGTTCAATTTCATATTTAATTTTTTTTATAAATATTTATTATATGTGTGTGTTTTATTACGAATTTTAAAATAAGTACTATATACGCATTTTTTTTTCATTTGTTTGGAAAAAAGAGAATAAAACCACCGAGCGTTGTAGCTCAGCTGCTCGAAGAGCTGTATGAGTGTCAGCATATGCGCTGAGGTTAGGGGTTCGAACCCTGGCTAAGGCAATGCTTGGTGGTACTCCTAAGAAGCTGTGGGCCTAAGGCCCACGGTGGACCCACGAGGGCTCGTGGTGGGGGAGGGCAGTGGATTAGTCTGGTTAACCGTAAAACGGGGACTGGGATACCACTGTAAGCGTATCACCACCTATAAAAAAAGGGAATAAAAAAAGGAAAATTTTTTAAAATAAAGGAAAGAAAGGTAAGTTAGGGTAATATAGATAGGGGTGTGCAACGGTTCATAACCGAACGTTGAAACCGGACTGAACCGAAGTATATAGGAGCAAGACCGAACCAAATAGGTTCGATTCGGTTTTGATAGAAATAGAGGTTCAGTTTGAAATTAAACCTATATTTCAATTGGTCTTGGGTTTGGATTTTTACTAAAAAATCCTAAACCTAACCAAAACGAGATTTAAAAAATTTAGAAAATTAGAATCGATCCGGGCTAAAATTGACCAGTTTGGTTTGATTTTTTTGGGTTGGTTTGGTTTTTGCACAACCCTAAATAAAGGTATTTTAACATACTTATTTTTAATGAAAGGTAGAACTCTCCTCAACCCATTGATTTGGTGGGTTAATAAACGAGTGGTTGAGAACCCTCTAAAATCTTTATCTCCTAACTACTTTCTTCCCAAATAAGGATTGAGATATTTTGACCTTTTTTTAACTCTTCGTAATCCTCCTTTAACCCCAATCCAAACATAGTGATGCCAATGAGAGAAATAAATACAAACTTGACTAACCAACCCTCTATTGGAAAGGTAAATATGTCATGATGAGAAAAAGAAGTTTACTAACCCTTTATTTAAAAGACAGAAGCATGATGAAATTCGATTCAAACAATATGGAATATCTATTCTTCTTTGGAGGCTAATTCAAATTGCAATGTGAAAGACCGTTGAAAAGTAAAAATAGCTAAAGACATCTTAATTACACTTCAAATTTTATGATTTTGTTCAATTTTGTGAAAACCGTTTATTTAACTCAAAACATAGATTAAAGTATCAGTTTTAGCTACATTTTAAAGTTCGTCAATTTGTTTCAACATCTTTGTCCTTTATGTTAGTTTTAGCCAACTTAAAAATGACACAAGTCACATGTGCAAGTGTCATATATATTGCCAAATTAGATCAAATTAATAAAATTTCAAAAGATGAGGTTAAAATT
>CANYLF011694972.1:0-15098 GCA_948193215.1 Bocquillonia castaneifolia | reverse complement strand
TTTCTTTTATTTTTTAAAATCATATTTAAGCTATATAATTAACAGTCTAATTTTAATTCACATTTTTGTTTAATGTTAAATAAATCTTGAAATAATATAGATATTTAACAGTAAAAATTAACTAATGTATTCGGTATAATCTGTTATTTAATTAAAATTTAAATAAAAATTATAATAATATTACTTTGAAATTAATACTTAATAGATTCTAATAGTACTTTCTTTTCTTTTTTAAAAATCATATTTCATATATTTATTTTATTTATTGAAAAAATATAGTTACAGATTCTATTTAATATTAATTTATAAATTAATAAATATATTTCAATTTAATTAATTTTATATCAATTAAAAAATTTAAAACTACCCCATGCAACGCATGGGCATGAGGCTAGTATAACTTAAAAACCTAATCAGAATAAACTTAAATATAAGGTAAAAGTAGATAGAAATATGAAATGAATCCATGGGAAGCTAAAATTGGTTAACAGCCACATTTGAGATTTATTACTATCGTTGTTGCTAACCCTTTAGATGAACCTATTGTTTAAATTAATTTTTTTATTGAAGTTTGGATTGATTAGTTTGAACAGTGAAATAAAAAAAATGGTCAATATTCTAGTATGGTTTAAATAAAGAAAATTGAATAAAAAAAACTACATAGAACCAGATTGATTTTTTATATATAAATTATGTTATTAAATTAAACAAATAATGATATATTATATCTTAAATAAAAAATATATTTTTAATAGTGAGGAGGTGAATTCAAATCTGAAACTCCCTATTCTCAATCACTAGATTATGATCTGTGAGACATATCTTAATTAAAAATATTAAAATACACAAATATCATTAAATTAGTGGTTGAATGATGGACCGATTGAACCACGACGAAAGCACCCGGTTCGGTGTCCGGTGTTTAAAAATACGAAAGAAAAGGGGTGGGGGAGTCAGCTTCATTTCACAAGAAATACTCAAAAGGTTCAAAAGCCAAGCTTTAGCAAAAAAAAAAAAAAAAGTCCTAAAATTTATTACTACTACATACGGTATTAGGAGAAGAGAAGCGAACGTAAATTTCGTTTCATTTTCTTTTTTACTTTGATCACGGTTTTCATGTTCTCTCCACAAACAAAGAAATAAAAAGAAAGAGCTAATAATCTTATTATAGTTAATCAAAGAAAAAACATAACAAAGAGGAGAAGCAAGAATGGCGACAAGTAGCAGTAAAGAATCAGCAACAGAAGCTGGTGGTAGTGGTAGTCATGGTGCTAATAAAATAAAAGGAGTAGCAACACACGGTGGTCGTTATGTTCAATACAATGTTTATGGTAACTTATTTGAGGTTTCTTCTAAGTATGTTCCCCCTATTCGACCCATTGGCCGTGGCGCCTATGGCATTGTCTGGTAATCTTTTCTTTACTTCTTCTTCTTCTTTTTGTAAAGTTCGTCTCTTTTTTTTAGTTTTGGTTTCTGGGTAGTTGTTGTTTTGTGTTTTAACATTTTTTTTCTGATGTTTTGCTTTATGTTTTATTGCTTAAATGGCTAGTGGGCTTTGATTTTTGACGTGTTTTTTTTTTTAAATAAAGGATATGTATTGTTTGATTTATAAATGACCTTTCTTTTATTCATTCACTTGTTTATTATCTGTTTTGATTCAGTAGGATTTGTGCGAAACATAATGTGATGGAGTGAAATGTGCTGCTTGTAAAATTTTGAACCCACTTTTCCATTTCAAGATTGGTTAAATTTTTCAGATAATTAGTAGCATCAGCTTTCTTTTGTTATCTCTGTATTTGTCTTGTTTGCTATTTCATTTGTAATTGAGGTTTGGGCTACCTTGTTATCTCTTTGTTTACCTCAGCTGTATACTGGTTTCTTAATTAACCTTGCATTGTTGACCATAGTTGTTTTGCTTCCTTTTTTTTTTTCTTCTTTTTGGATATTATAATATTGGTATTTCAGCTGGACTTATTCTATCAAGGATTGGCAAGCAAAGTGAAAAAAGATTCAGTCAATAAGCTTTTTGATAATTGAGATGTTTGTTTCTGTTATCTTTCTGGGTTGACATATATGCATAATTTTCATATTTGGATATTATAATATTGGTTTTTCAGCTGGACTTATTCTATCAAGGATTGGCAAGCAAGGTGAAAAAAGATTCAGTCAATAAGCTTTTTGATAATTGAGATGTGTGTTTCTGTTATCTTTCTGGGTTGACATTTATGCATAATTTTCATATTTGCTTGTACTAATTGGTCATTCCCATGACATATTCGTGCCTTTGGTGTGCGCTATAATTTTGTGCCTGGTACGATTTTCCTGTTTGAAGCTTCTGTGAATTCGGCTTCTACTCCCTTCTCTTACTTCTTAAGTGTCTGATTCCTTGAAGAGCATATGTTTGAGAAACCATCTATAGTTGCTCTGATCGCACCAATAATAACCACGGTGCAATTTCTTTCTGTTCGTTTTAAATGTCTAACTGTAAGGTGGAGAATGTAGTAATATGTATATGCACTCTTTTCAGTGCTGCTGTGAATTCAGAGACACGCGAGGAAGTTGCCATTAAGAAAATTGGTAATGCATTTGACAACAGAATAGATGCCAAAAGAACATTGAGAGAGATTAAGCTTCTTCGCCATATGGACCATGAAAACGTAAGTTGCAGGTTTGCTTTGTATATGCAAATTTCATGGTTACCTGTATGCTTCCTTTTTTCCTGCTTGTTTATGCAATGGTCCGTTCTTTATTTCCCAGACCCGATATGTGCAAATGAGGTTGTGGACTATCCTTATAGCCAAATTTTATAAGTACGTACAGGACACAAAGCAGTAGTTTAGCTATTAAGTGCATGCATCACATGGTGCATTTATTTATTTTTAATTCGCTATTAACAGCATGGACAGTGGAAAAGGGATGTGGGTTCAGTTAAATACGTCACTTTGCAATGTTTACGGACAGTATCATGGCAATTGAACTAGAAAATTTTCTGTCTGCCCCTCTTCTTGTCCCTTGTATAGCATTTTGTTTTTTGGAATATCCTTTGGTATGATCGGAGGAAGTATTATGCCGAGACTCTTCCATTTCTGGCCCATACAAGTTGCTCAGTTTCAGTTTTTCACTTCTTTTCCTGTTAACAGATCGTTGCTATCAAGGACATCATACGGCCACCAAAAAAGGAGGCTTTCAATGATGTGTACATTGTTTATGAGTTGATGGACACTGATCTTCATCACATTATTCGCTCCGATCAATCACTGACTGATGACCACTGTCAGGTTTGGCTCCCCATGTTAATATACCATCATTGCTTTGATATTTGATACCAAGATTCAGTTTGGAACTGATAGATTCTCAATGACATCGTTACAGTACTTCTTGTATCAACTGTTACGAGGACTGAAATATGTGCATTCAGCCAATGTCCTGCATCGTGATCTTAAGCCTAGCAATTTGTTTCTCAATGCAAATTGTGATCTCAAAATTGGAGATTTTGGATTAGCAAGGACAACATCTGAGACAGATTTCATGACTGAGTATGTTGTCACACGTTGGTACCGAGCACCTGAGTTGCTCCTTAATTGCTCAGAGTACACTGCTGCAATTGATATTTGGTCTGTTGGTTGTATCCTTGGTGAAATCATGACTAGAGAACCTTTGTTTCCTGGGAAAGATTATGTTCATCAGCTAAGGCTTATCACAGAGGTATGATGTTTAGAGTTATTACGTGGTTTGCTTTTAATGCCAAACCGGCCAACCTGATTTAGCGTGTTTGCTGACCCTCCTGAGGGAGAAGACAACTTGACCTTTTTTAGAGGAAAAATGATCAGTGCCGTGCATAATGGTACACTATATAGATTTAGTATCTCTTAACATTTTATACATTCTCAAATGTCATCTTTCTCATGGTTCAAGAAAGTAAGATCTCTTTTATTTTTTTTTCATTGTGTCATTGTTATTAAAATCATACTTGGATTTTTTTTTTGTCTAACAGTTAATAGGTTCACCTGATGACGGTAGCCTTGGTTTTCTAAGAAGTGATAATGCTCGAAGATATGTTAGGCAACTTCCACAATACAGAAAGCAGAACTTCTCAGTTAGGTTTCCTAATGTCTCTGCTGGGGCTGCCGATCTGCTTGAAAAGATGCTCGTTTTTGATCCAAACAGGCGCATTACAGGTATGGGGAAAGGTTCTAAATTTGCAAGTGCAGCACTTCTTTCTGAACTATGACTTCTACTTCGATTTCTTTTTGTTTCTGCTTGCCCATTGAATAGTTACACTAATGCATCTGCAACTATTTGCAGTTGACGAGGCACTTTGTCACCCATACTTGTCTTCTCTTCATGATATCAACGATGAGCCTGTCTGCCCCAGGCCTTTTCATTTTGATTTTGAGCATCCCTCATGTACCGAAGAGCACATCAAGGAGCTCATCTGGAGGGAAGCACTGAAGTTCAATCCAGATCCTCCACCCCATTAGGCGAGATGAATATGCTGCAGAAATACAGGAAAATGGGATGGGTTCTCCAACTTGAGTACATTATATTGGCCATCAACATTTCCTAACAGTATGTGATCTTCACATTTCTAGACCCCGAGATATAAAGGCACCCAGTATGCAAGACATGGAGGGACAACCTTTTGCATAGATTTGGGTGCTTATATATTATGTTAATGCAAGAAATGCGTTGTAAAAATTAATGCGGATCTTTTGTAAGTACTAGTAGTCGGGAGTTTTAGAGGTAGGAACAAAACAAGGATTAAGCATGTTGTACTGCTAATGGATCTGGTTTCTGCTTTCATTTTTTTTTTCAAATAAAATAAAGATAATAAGGGTGGTTGTTCCTTTTCTGTTATGTTGCATCATGTGTGGATGCTCTGTTTTTTTGTCTGTAGTTGCCCAGTTATTAGGGTTTGCATATGATGGCCATGCCTTGTTTCTAGGCAAATATGCTGTTAGCAGGGGCTAGATGCTTTTATATGTTTTAAACATATCTCCAGCAACCTAACTGTGTTTTAATGCTGTTTTAAGAATTCAGCAATATTTCTAGCATTGCAATTTTGTGAATATCTGAGACCATTATAAAGGCCTCGAGTTTGTGTGAAGTAAATTCACACTAAATATGTCACTAGAACACACAGAAAACATGTTGTGCTGTACAGAAACCTTGTTCCAAGTCACAAATACTTCCTGGCAGAAGAGCACATCTTGACTTTAATATTCTCAATTGGCAAGCTATCTTCAGGAAAATCACATTCTACACTCTTCTCTGCCTCCTGCTCCGGGAGCAGACTACACGGTTTCGGTGTCACATCACTCGAAATCCCTGAAATATCAGTACAATTCCACTGAAGTTCCTTTGGCTTCGCTGCAAGTCCAATGGTCACATTAGATATGCAGATTCCAGTGAAGGGGTCACCATCAATACCCTCCAGTCTAGCTGCCATTGTAACATTCTCAGCAATGACATCGCGATAATTGATATTCTTAATCTCAGGAATTGCATTAGGGTCATAATTATTATCAGGATGAGATCCATAATTTCCTGTCATCCAAAATACCCATTTCATTGTGTGCATTGTCATTCTTCTGACATATATATCCTTCACGTAAGCTCCTCTTCCCACAGCAGTTTTGATTCTAACACCTGATTCTGTATTAATACAAGTAATATCTTCTGCTCTAACATCTTGGATTCCACCAGACATTTCGCTGCCGAGTGCAATCCCTGCGCTGGTTGGAGAAATGCAAGTGAGCCTTCTGATGACAAGCTGCTTAGTAGGCATCCCAAAAGCAATGCCATACTCGTCCCAGCCACTCTTAACAGCCACACAATCATCTCCAGATACAATGTAACAGTCTTCAATTTTGGTGTTTGTGCACGAATCTGCAGAAGCAAATCATTAGGCATAGGTATAAGAACTTCCACAACTTAACTATAATTTCAGTTTCCAAATGTTACCTGGGTTGATCCCATCAGTGTTTGGAGAATTGACTGGTGCAAGAATTGTTATGCCTTGAACAACGACATTGCTGCATTGCATATATATCCTTTGGTCAGAACAAGCCCAAAAGATCATCAAACTACAATAGAGACACAATTAAAGATACCTGCAATAAGTAGGATGTACATTCCATGAAGGTGAGTTCGTCAATGTAAGGTTAGATATCTGAATCTCACTAGAATACATGATTTCTATCAGATAAGGTCTAGTGAGATTCAGCTGTCCACTCTTGAACTTTTTCCACCAGATATCACCCTGACCATCGATAGTCCCATTGGCACCTAAAATCCATATGTTCATTTCAGTATATATAGACATGTTATGAATCTTTGTAGATATTTAACAAAGTTATTAAACTTGCAAGAAGATCACAAATACCTGTTATTACAACATCAGTAAGGTTGGTTCCAAAAATAAGACTGCTATATCTTCCACCTTCTGTATCCCTTCCTCTACCATAAGATGGCAATGGTTCAATCACAGGCCATTCACTCTCATCCTAATCAAATTTCCAAAACTCATAACATATTAGGCAAATAAGATAACTTAGTAGTAATAGTTAATTTATCTTTAATTCTTACTTTATAATCAAGCTATGTTAGTACTTGCAATGCATCTGAACAACCAAATGTCATAATCTCACCATAGCAAATTTTGGATAACCATGGATTGGAATCAGAAATTATGATAAAAAGATAAATGGCATGGTAAAGTGGGTCACATATCAGAAGAATCCAAACTAGGTATATCTTCAAGGCTGATATACACCTCCAGTTGTCTTTTGTCACCATTACTTATATTATGTGGAGAGTTGAAAACATTTTTTTTAGCCTTAAGACAATTGAACTGTGGCATGTGATTATGAAGATGACCCCATCAAAGATGCACTTTTCATTTTAGGTCCACAAGATTCAAGGCTGAAGTTTCTACTAGTGATTAATGTACTGTACTAAGGGCTAAGGAGGTTGGTCCCATTTTCATCAACTTAATTCCCCATCACCAAAGGTATAACATTAAGGAAGTTGCAGGCCAAAAAGAAAAAAAAAGGTACACTAATGGGCCATTCTTGATTGAAGTAATCAAAATTAAATTTCTTGGTGTTACTGGAATGAAAATTTCCAAAACATTATCTGCAAGATTTGATTCCTGACAAGTGACAACCACTTAAAACTCATACCTCTACTGTTATGCGATCATTTTAATGAGAAATTAATGTAAATTATCAAGTGTTAAATCAATTATCTTTAATGAAAAATCCCAACCTGAGAAGCAAGAAGAACAGCATCCTTATCAAGAAAGAGAGTAAAATGGCTAGTAAGATTGAAGCTTCCAGTCAACCATTTTCCAGGAGGAACATAAAGCTGAGATCCACCTTTATAAGACAAGTGGCTTAGATTATCAATAGCAGCTTTAAAAGCTTGAGTATTTGAAGTTTCTCCATCACCAACTCCTCCAAAATCTTCAATAGATGCCTCATGAGCTCTGCAATTTATAGCTGCAAACTCATAGTGGCTCAACTTAGGACCTTTCCTGCTCTCAACTCCACTCATAAAAATCACTAATAAAACACCAACTGCCCACATACAATCCATTACCTGCTCAACACAAAGAAGAAGAACATAAATGAAATGATTCAATTAAGTTACTTGACATGTAAATGAAAGGAGGAATATTTATTTACAAGAGATGCTCTGGACAACTTCATTATTATGAAATATATGGAAAGTAGCTTTGGTTTTGTTGGAGAGGTATATTGTTTATATACACATACATACAAATTCAATGTGGCCAACATACTGGTCTATAAACAGTTTTTTTTTTTTTTTTTTTTTAATGTTGAAATAGAATTACAATTTTAACCTTTTTGTTAGTTTGATTTTTGATTGCTTCAAGACTAGAAAAGAGAAACAGAATAAGCTTTTTCCACAAAAGTGTGAATTCTTTTAAGAAAGAATTTGTTAATTTCTTTAACGCCAATGTACATTTAGCCATTGGCGGCCCGTTGGTCCTCCATCAAATGCGGATAAATATTGACATGGTGATTGATGAAAGATGATAAGGCTATATAAAAATTAAAATACACCAAATACATAATTTCACTTATGGATTTAATCCCTAATACTTATAATTTTTTTATTTTTACGTTTTTCATTTATAAATTTTATTTGTAACCTATTTTACCTTTATAACATATTTCCATACTAAATAAATAAGTATCATTTAATTACTAATTTAAATAGTTTAATGGTTAAACAGATTATGAATAATAGTTTATATAGGCCTGTCAAAATGGGTCCCAACACGATAACACAACACGCCTAACACAAGAGTTAAGCGGATTAGGGCTGAGATTATAAGGGTTAGTGTCAAAAATGGGTCGACATCTTTACAACATGACATAAATGGGTTGGGTCATGGGTTGACTCGCTAACTCATTTAACACGATTATCATAAATGGGCTAAGTGGGTTGTGTCAACACGACACGACAACCCAACACATTAAACACAACTACAACCCCTATATATATATATATATATATAATATTAATAATTAATTATTTTAATTTATTACAAATTTGTTAAGATTTTAATTAGTCTATATAACATTATACTTGAAACAAAACTATGTAGTTTTAACTCAAAGCGACGTAGTTTTAATATTATGAAATAATGGGTTGATGGGTTAGAGTAAATATGCTATTTTTTTTGCTTTAAAATTTAAACAGGTTAAATGGGCCGTGTTAAGTTTTAACCCAAATATGACCCATATAATTAAACGAGTTAGGGAAATCGTGTCGTTTCAACCCACATAAATTCTATGTCGTGTCATGTCAACCCATTTATTAAATGGATTGTGTTTGTGTTGACCCTAATCATGTCATGACACGCACATAACACGATACAAACCCGACCCATCAACCCATTTTGACAGCCCTATTTATAGGTGAAGAAGGTTATATATGAAAGTTAATAGATGAGATAGGTTATAAATATCAAATTCATAGGCAAAATAGGTAAAAGTAAAAAGTCATATATGTTAAAAATCAAAACATAAAATTTATAGGTGAAATTACATATTTACCCTATAAATTTTTTTTTAGGAAAAGAAAAAAACTTTGTTTATATATTATATTTTTGTGTGTGTAGTGTCTCTAAGAAGTAGATATATTACCCATTACTTGACATTCTGAAAAATTTGCTTTATTTTTTTATTGTCTAAATATTTAACTTTCTAATTTAGCCCATCTATAAAAAAAAATGATATAATGCTCATCGCACTCATATAAAATATTCAGTATAGTGTAAACTAATGCTTAAGCGGCTTCTAGGTTTTTAAATTATATCTACTTTAACTACCATTAGCACATGTTAGTTTGTTTTGTGTGGGATTTTTCTTTAGAGCTAGTGCCTAGTGGGATGGTCGAACAACAAGATTTTGAGAGTCAATAAAGGTGCATCAAAGTTAGTTAAAAGATGACAAATTGGATAATGGATTGGACTTTTCTAAGCACAAAAATGAAATTAAGACCTTGAAAATTGATAAGTTATGGTATACCCCATGACCCTTACCTAACTGATAATCATTTTATCAAACTATGGTTGTTTTTCTCCTATTAGCTAGTAGGCTTATTAATTGGGATAGAGTATCAATAGTGTAATTCTTTTTTTTTTTTGGGTAACGTGAGGACATAAAATTCAACTCCTAACAATTTTCTTCTTCTCTATGGTGGTGGGTGTCGTATTATTATTATTATTATTATTATTATTATTATTATATCAGCTGCCTAGTGTAATTACTTAGAGTAGTTATAAGTTAGTTATTTCGGCCACTTCTCTGCATAGCTCTATATGAAGGTAGGCAAAGCGAAGTCAAAATCTAAAGCCAAAATCAACTACCATACATATATGGGTTGCACAATGCACATGGCTCGAGCCTAAAAGATTTTGCTGGTCATTGTCCAACTCCACTAGATCAACTAAACATTCATGGAGAAAGAAGAAAGAAAGAATATCACATGACATAAAAAGGAGCAGAATTGGAAAAAGTTGAAATACCAAATGGCCTAAACAAATCCGGATATCCCCCATTGTTATGTTATTATATGACATGATGCATACAATTGCCAACCCGTGACATTCATATTAGGTAAAATCTATATTCAAGTCTCTGTATTTTTAGTTTTTTTGATATTGGGTTTTTGTACTTTTATTTATAAAAATTAAGTCCCTGTATTTTTATTTTCATCGACATTGAGTCCTTCAGTTAGCTAATTTTAACGGTGTTATAATCGAAGGACTCAATTTTGATAAATCTGAAAGTGTAGGAACCAATTTTGATAACAGTAAAAGTATGGGGACTCAATTTTGATAAACGTAAAAGTATGGGGACTCAATTTTGATAAAAATAAAAGTATAAAGAACCCAAATTTGATTAATAAATTTTTATTTTATATTGAATTTTAATTATTGCAATATATATATATATATATATAAAAATTGTAATTTTTTTTGTTTTTGATTTCGATTTTATGAGTTGAACCAAACCGAATAAAAGTTGAATACATATACACACACATACTTACTTACTTTTTAAAATAATAGTGAAAATTAATTATAAAAACTAAATTTAAATCGTTCAAAATTGAGTTCTTGCAATTTCTTTTTTATCGAAATTGGGTCCCTGCACTTTCAGATTTATTAAAATTGGGTCCCTCAGTTATAACACCGTTAAAATTAACTAACTGAATGACTCAATGTCGATGAAAATAAAAGTATAGGGACTTAATTTTTATAAATAAAAATACAGAGACCCAATGTTAAAAAAATAAAAATGCAGGTACATGAATATGGATTTTGCCTTCATATTATTGTATTGCCCTTCACGGGCTACGTTTTTTGAGTGAAAGAAAACCCCACATCAATTCATTTATTGCTTATTACTCGCATTACAATGAATTGGACTCTCAATTATTGTTATTATATTATATTTATATCAGAAAATTTAGAGTGTGTAACAATGCATTAGATAACTATAATTTTGTGGATGTGAGGTGGGAGGAGTTACTATATGACAAATTGACTATCACTGAGTGAATGAAGCCTTCATTAACGGTGCAATCGAGTCGAGTCAAGTTAAACACTGTCAAACTCAAGTTCGACTTGAGTTCAAAATTTGAAGCTCGATACTTGACTCGAACTCAATCGAGCTCGATATGACAAATGAGAACTCAAACTTGACTCGGTTCGACTCGAATTTTTATATAATAAAAATTAAATTTATCATAAAAAATTAAATTTACTATTTTACTTTTTATAGTTTTATATATTATTGTAAATATATAAAACTATAAAGGGTAAAATAATAAATTTACTAAAGCTCGATTAGGTTCGCGAGCTTATCGAGCCAAGTATCTTTATACTCAAACTCGAGTAGCTCGAGATCAAGCTCAACTCAATTTATATCGAGTCAATTTTGAGTATTTTCCAAGTCGATCCCAAATAGTTAAGGTGGGGGTCTCAAGATCCATAAATCATGGGTTCAAATCATACTTATGGTGGGTGCTTCATTAAAATGAATGCTTCTAATAATGTAAGGATTATTGGGTGTTGATTGTAATCGACTTATAAATGTAACAGTAACAAATACTATCAATTAAAAAAAAAAACACTACTCCCCAATTTAATGGAATACGTGAGATTAGAGCTGTAATGCTGGTTCGGAGTTAAAAATCTTTCTTTTGATTCTAGTTTTGAAAAAAAAAAGAATTAAAAATAGTGGTTTCAGTTGGATTTTTACTTTAAATCTTATTTTATTGATTTATTAATAACTTTTAATTATTTTAAACAATTTGAAACTGAAATTGAAACTGTCCATTTAAAATTTGATTCTAGATGCTCCTTTTAAAGGGTTCAAAATTATTGATTCAATTTCGACTTTGTGAACAGGTCTACAAGAAACCAATAGAAGTAGATGTCTAGATTTTATTTTCACCATTTAATGCTTAACAAATACTAATAATATGCAGAAGTGTTTTTTTGCTTTTCGTACCTGATGGGCTTCTTGATTAATTTTTTATAAAATTTTAGAAAAAGATTTATGAGTAATATTTAACTACATTCAGATTATTGCACTCAAGTGTAAAATATTTTTTAATTTTTTATACTTTAATATTTAATATTTAAAAATTATTATTTATTCAACCATTAAATACAATACATCCAAAGGAGTAGGAAGAAAAATTCAAGATTTATAATGGCAAAAACAACAATGACGAAAGCACTCACAGGCAAGTGAATTCCAAACAATGGCCATAAAAACCAAACACATGACATAAAGGAATTCCAAATTTAGTTTTTTTTTAAAAGAATTCCAAATTAATTATTGTGTGATAGATAGTGGAGTATTAGGCTCCTTTTCCAAATCAAGTGCTTTACACGAGTCCCACTCCTCCTTGTTTATATTTCTTGGGGGTCACAGTCATCATCATGCATGATTACCGGTCTAATATATAGGTTATGATCCAATGTATTTATGGAGCCATCTAAGGCGGTTTTTATGGTGGTTCGATTGACACTATGCTCCTCCATTTTGGGTCATTAATTGACATCTAATTTTTTTTCTTCATCAATTAATATAATTTTCTGCTAAAAAGGAGGACTTTCTGCCATATTTAATCATATTATTATATATGGTTGGGTTCTCATCTCATCTTAATCAGGTTTGAATCTCAATTTCATCACAATATTTCTCCATTTCAACATTTACTCTCTGTTTGAAAATCATAATACGACGTTAATTATAATTCTATTCGTCTACATTCTATGTATATTTGGTCAATAATAAACGTACGTAAATCACATGATTATTAAAGTTCAGTTCTTTCAATTAAGAAAACAATAATAGTTAACATCCCAAATTGACTTCATTTTACAATAACTCAATTTAATTGAATTCTTACACCTATATTAAAAAATTTACAGTATTAATATACAAGTAATAATATTCTCAAAATAAGTCTGTTGGCAAGTGAATTTGCCTTGTTTTATAATCTTCTACCAAACATTTCGTACCGTATTCATTTGTACGTTAGATTTTCTATAATTTTCTTTTTATTTTATTCACACTAAAGGTAATGTCAAAATGGTCAATAAAAAAAATTATAATGCTGCTGTGGAAGATCGAGCATCAATTATTAGTATTAGATCAAAGAAAATATAATTTATTAATTTAATCACATAAAAATCATTAATAAAACCAGGACTTTAGAATCATAAATTTTAAAATTTGTCAAAAAGCTGCTCTTGCTTGGAGAATCACATGTAAAAATGTAAATTATAAGTGAAAAAGCTTGTATGGGCTTTATGAGTCATATATTGCTTAGCCCATCTACATTAAAGCGGCCCTCAGCATCTAAATGAACAATTCCACATTTGGGCCAACCCGACCCATATCATGCCCAGGTGATTAAAACAAGAGGAAATTGCATCCCTTCCCTCTTTTTTTTTTTTAAATATTTACATAAAATACCTCTTTTTTATCTTTGGTTTTCTACCCCTTTTTTTAGTGTCATTAGTTCTCTACCCATTTTTTTTAGTGTCATTATATGTAAATAAAGTAGTGTGTTTTATTTTCTCATTGCTTTTTCTATTTTTTCTCTGTTTCTTTCTCTGCTTTTTCTATTTTTGTTTCGATAGAGTTTTGGTCGCCGGAGTTGCATTTAGTCGTCGGTGAGCTTTTTTTTTTGTTAGTTTTGGTGGTTTCTCGCTGCATTTATTTGGTTCTAGACATAATTCTGTTGGTCTCCATTAATAAGATCTTTTTCTTCTTCTTATGATTTTATCTCTCTCTCTCTCTCTCTCTCTCTCTCTACGTTTTTCTCTCCTCTTTTATTTCTTCTCTTTCTTCTTCTTTATTTTTCTCCGATACATTACTAATTTTCTTCTCTCTTTATCTTTCTTTTCTTTTGATCTTTTGTTTTTGGTTCTGAGTTTCATGTTTTCAGTTCAAATATGGTATTGTTGTTGATACTGATCTACGGACTTCTTTACTATTTGCTGTTGTTTATGAGTTTTTTTTATTTTATAATTGTGTCATAATTGTGTCATACGTGTTTTTATCTTTTTAGTTGCCTGATATTATTTTTTTACGTATCAGATGTGTTTGTACTGAGGACAAACCTCTTCCAATTGAATTGAATGTGGAGGTACTGAGGATTAGATACACCGTTGGTTTGCTATTTTATGGAATATTGAAACTAATTACTAATTATGATTCAGATGTTGAAGAGAAGGAGTAGTATGTGACATTGAATATAATGGAATTTTAATTATGATTCAGATGTTGAGCAGATATAATTATCAATGAAATATTCAGAAATTAGCAACAAGTTCAAAATTTATTTTTTGATGCAGATAATTTTAGAAGCAGCTATTTTTCACAAAATGCAAGTATGATAGTTAAATTTATGCAAAATGCAGCTATGATACAGAAACAATTATAAAAAAACATTCAAAATATTAGCAACAAGATTAAAATTTAGAAGCAGATTTTTCACAAAATACAGTTTTGACACAATCATGACACAAAAATAACAACTATGACACAAATATGACATAATTGTTTTTCCTGTTTCATAATTGTGTCATATTTATTTTTTAGAACAGTAATGAGGGGAGTTAATTACTTTTTAGTAAAAGAAAATTGTTACAATAATATTCGAAATAATACTCAAATTGTGAGGAGTGTTAATCATTTTAGAAAAAGAAACTATAACGAATCCAATATTACACACTAGGAAACGATTATGACACCATTACTTTTAGTGATCATTGTCTTGGGTTATTTATACAAGTTTTTCTATTGTGTCCATAGATCCCACATCAGCTGCTTCTATTTTCTATACTTCACTCAAATGCAGATTTTATTCTTATATTTTCTTGACGCATAAAAGCTCCATGGGCACTTGTCATTAATACATTTTAGTTGGTACTATTTCAGACAAGAACTTGATACCTTCATTTAGTTAGAGAGAGAATAATAAAAGCAGTGTGGAACAAAAATTTAATGAATTAATGAGACACAATCATGACA